>APFE030314026.1:0-12425 GCA_000404065.3 Pinus taeda | reverse complement strand
GCAAGTGGTTTTCACCCACATTGGGTTTCCACCTTATATCATGGTGTTCATGTGTGCTTCTTGTGTGTGATGATCTGTACCTGTTTACTGTTAATGTGGTTAATAATGTTCTGATGCATTTACTGAAGATAAACTAACTGAATCATAAGATTGCTGCATATACGCTTGTTGCATTTAATACAGTCGCGTATATCCTTAACTGAAGTCGCGTATATGAATTTGAGTATGGGAATGAAAATTTTTTACTGATTTGATAACACTGATTCACCCCCCCCCACCCCTCTCAATATTATTTCCAACAAGGTTGGGTGGACCTACCTATGGTTTTGTGCATGGTTTTTTCACATGGTTTTGGACACGATGGTTTTCGGTCCATGGTATTGGATACTTTGGCATGTATAAATATGTATTGTAACATTGAAAGGAACATAATGGAAAATCAAGATGGTAGTCCTGATTTTGGAATCCAAGGGAAAATATCTGTGTATATGTGTTTTATGTGTTATGCTCTTGCATTGTTTATTTTCTATTCTTAGAATTAATATGCATGTAATTTATGTACAGGGTTAAAACCTACATTTGGTATCAAAGTTGTTTTGGCTTCAAGGGGACACCTTTGTTGCTGAGGGGTTTCGATCAGGCCTATGGTAGACCCTGTTTAGTGGGATATCTATGGGATTGATTCTTGTGGTGAAAGAAGATGGTGACCAGTGGAAATATAGAGATAGAGAAATTTAATGGTTAGAGTTTTGAGTGGTGGAAAATCAAGATGAGGATCTGCGAGTGGATAAAGATCAGTGGATCGCGGTATATCCAGTTACTAAACCAACGAAAATGTTTGATGAAGAATGGAAGAATTTGGATCGGAAGGAAAAAAGCACAATACAATTGTATGTCTCAGATTCAGCATTTCTGAATGTACCAGGGGAAGCTACGATGAAGGCTTTGTGGGACAAGTTAGGGACTTTGTACCAATCCAAGTCTTTGGTGAGTAAATTTTTACTATCGAAAACACTGTATAACCCGAGGATGAAAGATGGAGACTCGGTGACAGAGCATCAGAAGACATTTAATACTGTGGTAAGTAAGTTATTATCTATTGATATTAAAATTTCATATGAAGATAAGTGCATCAGTTTGTTTTGTTCTCTACCAGATTCGTGGGATAGTCTGGTTATTGCAATAGGTAGCAATGCAACTACCTTGCAATTTGATGAAATAGTCTCATCCATGCTAACGGAGGAGATGAGACGTAAAAATATGGAGAGCCAGAATGGTGATGCCTTGTTTGTACGAGGATGGTCCCAGAAAAAAACAAAAATAAGTCATCAAGTGGGAGATCTAAATCTAGAGGGATATCTAAATCTCCAAGAAAGCCTAAAAAGGTGGTGTGCTAGAAATGCGAAAAGGAAGGGCACTACAAAAGGGATTGTAAATCTAAAGCTCCTGACAAAGGAAAGGGATCTGATGATGCTCCTTCTGCAGAGGCGAAAACCACCTCAGATGAAAGGTGGGGATGTGTACTTGGCTTCTTCAAGTACACATGTAGATCATGAGGCATGGTTGATTGACTCAGGTGCATCCTTTCACTTCACTCCCCATAGAGAGTGGTACAACGAGTATGAGAAATATGATGGTGGTGATGTCTTCTTGGGGGATGACAAGAAGGCTAGAATCATTGGTCGTGGAAAAGTAAAGTTGAAGTTGCAAGGTGGAAGGGTTAGAACACTTCCGGGTTTTCCACATATTCCTGCATTGGCCAGAAATCTGATTTCTGTAAGCAAGCTGGATGATGCAGGTGTAAAAATAATGTTTGAGAAGGATACCTACAACATGGTTCAAGGAGCACTAGTATTGATGCAGGGAGCTCGGATTGGAACTTTGTACAAGCTACAAGGTAGCATTGTTATTGATGGGTGCAATAGTTATGTGGTTCCTGAAAGTGGAGCAGAAAATCTAGTGGTCTCTGGAGAGAAGACCATGTTGTGGCATCAAAGGCTTGGACATATTGGATAGAAGGGCCTTCGAATACTTCATTGTAAAGGTATGGTAGAAGGTATGAGTAATAGCTCTCTAGATTTTGATTTGTGTGAAAATTGTGTATATGGGAAGCAGAATCGGGTGAGTTTCCCCTCTGGTGGTAAGGGAGAGAAACAAATATTAGAGCTTGTGCACAGTGATGTGTTTGTACCTGTGAAGCTTCCATCACTGGGTAAGTCTGTGTACTATGTATCATTATAGATGACTTCTCAAGGAATACATGGATATATTTCCTTAAGAAGAAATCTCAAGTCTTTGACAGGTTTAAATAATTTAAGGCTCTGGTGGAAAACTAGACAGAGAAGAAGATAAAGGTGCTGAGGACAGATAATGATGGAGAGTTTTGCAGTAAGAAATTTGAATAATTCTGTAAGAAGGTATAGCACGATAGAAGACTAATCCATATACACCTAATAAAAATGAAGTTGCAGAAAGAATGAACAAGACATTGATGGAAAGGGTAAGAAGCATGCTCAGTGGTGCCGGAATACGACAAGAATTTTGGGCAGAGGTGGTGGAGTCTGCATGTTACCTGGTCAACAGGTCACCTTCATCAACGTTGGATGATAAGAATCCACAAGAGGTATGGACTGGTAAGAAACCCTCTCTTTCACATCTGAGGGTATTTGGACGTGATGCATATGCACATGTTCCAAAGGAGAAAAGAACAAAATTGGATAGAAAATCTGAAAAGTGCATCTTTACTGGGTATAAGGATGGTTTAAAGGGTTATAAGCTTTGGAACCCAGTAACAAGGAAGGTTGTGTACAACTAACATGTGGTGCTCAGAGAGGTTAAAGATGTTATTAAACATGAAGTCCAACCAAAGGAACTTGAGAAGATAGAGTTTGAGCTAAAGGAGGAAGAATCAGACTCTACAGCAGAAGAGGAACCAAAAGATGAAGAGCAAAACTCCAGGTGTGAGAAGATCAGTCCGAGAAAGAAGGCAGCCATAAAGGTATAATCCATCTGCTTTTTGTTCAAATTTGGATTTATCTATTACTGATGATTATCCCAGAACTGTGAAGGAAGCAATAGATTCAGGGGATGGAAAACTCTGGAAAGAGGCCATGGTTGATGAAATTGCATCCTTGCACAAAAATGAGGCTTGGGATCTGTTGGAGTTGCCGGCTGGAAGGAAACCCATTGGTAGCAAATGGGTGTTCAAGAAGAAGACAAATGTAGAAGGAAAGGTGGAGAAATACAAAGCTCGGTTGGTAGCAAAAGGCTATTCCCAGGTGTCGGGAATTGATTTTGGTCATATTTTTTCTCTTGTTGCCAAGGTAGCTTCTATCAGATTACTTTTATCTGTTACTGCTGCTTTTGATTTTGAGGTAGAACAGATGGATGTGAAGACAAGATTTCTTCACGGGATCTGGAAGAGGAGGTCTACATGAAGCAACCTGAAGGCTTTGCAGTGAAGGGTAAGAAAGAAATTGTATGCAAGTTAAAGAAGTCTCTGTATGGGTTGAAACAGTCACCAAGGATGTGGTATTAGAAATTTGATACATTTATACAAGGACTTGACTTCACCAGAAGTAAAGCAGATCACCATGTGTATTTTAAATTAATTGGTGACCATGTTATTTATCTGGTCTTGGATGTGGATGTATGTTGCTGGTTGGAAATGACAAAGAAATTATCTAGGATTTGAAGACCCAATTGTCCTCTAAATTTGACATGAAATATCTTGGTGCTGCAAACTATATTTTGGGCATGGAAATTAAAAGAGATTGGGCAAAGAGGAAGCTCTGGTTAAACCAGAAGAAGTATGTCGAGACAATATTGTAGAGGTTTAATATGCAAGATAATAAACTGGTGAAGGTTCCTGTTCCTGTAGGTGTAAAGTTATCTGCTAAACAATGTCCGAAGGCACAAGAAGAGGAAGAGGACATGTCCCGTGTTCCATATGCAAGTGCAGTTGGTAGCCTGATGTATGCGATGGTCTGTACTAGACCAAATATTGCACATGTAGTGGGAGGAATGAGCAAGTTTATGTCAAAACCAGGAAATGATCATTGGACAATAGTGAAGTGGGTTTTCAGGTATTTGCGTGGCACTAGTGATTACGTTTGTGCTACCAAGGAAGACTAGGATTGGGCAAAGTTTTGGATATCTGTGGCTTTGTTGATGCAGACTGGGCTGGAGATCTGGATTAGAGAAGATCTACAAGTGGGTATGTGTTTAACCTATTTGGAGGTTGTTGAGCGATAAAAAGGTGTCCTTTAACCCCTAGTTACCCTACATTAATTATCAATCCAGGTATGATTTTTTATCTCAAGAGTGTACTCAGTTTGAGGCGATCACTTGTTCAAGAGTAATGCTTGCAGTATAGTGCTTACAAAAGTAAAAGTGAATGAATGTTGGAAACAAAATCTAATTGTAATGGCAAGAAACTTAAATGCTTTGTAACTAGATCATTCACTCAAGAAACTACAACAATCATCAGTCAAGGATGTAGTAATGATAACTCTTTCCCCTATATACCGATGTAAATGAAAATCAATCACAGACAAGATCTCCAATCTAAGAACTTAGACAGCAGTAGTCAATGTTCGTTACAGTTGTAGATCTTTTCTATTCACACCAAAGCAAATACTGGAAATAACAATTCGATTAGTAGAAAAGGAACAACAACTAAATCTATTGAAAAGATCGAACAACAAAGCTTAATATATAGGAATGAATTGAGTAGCGATCTTAACCGAAAGGAATCGAACATCTATCTTTAACTAAGAAAGGAATTGAACAACAATCCTTAACTAAGAAAATAATTGAACAACAATCTAAGAAAGGAACAACAAACTTAATTAAGTGTAAACACACAGCGAATCTAGAGTAATTGAATCAGTAATCTTATTCTAGCATAATGGACATTAACCACAGTTATAAAGGAACGACAATTGCAATTATAATTGAACAGTAGTTAAATGAACAGCAATGACAATTGTAAGTGGACTGTAGTTAAATGAACAGCAATATCAATCTGTAAATGAACAGCAATATCAATCTGTAAATGAACAACAAAATCTGAATTGGACAATGCAATATTGTTTTAGAAGGAACAACATAATATTTTGGTTGTAAATAACAATCTTGCTATCCAATTACGATTTCGATATTAACAAAGAAATTCAGGGAAACGTTCAAAAACAAAAGATTACTGAGTAAAGCAAATTAATAGAATGCAAAGGAAATCAAACCACACACGACTGTAATCGGAAAAGAATGATACAAGAAGCAAGTGGATCCACTAGGGTCGGGCCCTTAGCCACCAGGGAAGCACTGCTGTGGTTACTCCAGAATCAGATAATGGAACAACAACTGAGTTATATATTAATCATAAATGGTAGAGTTACAGCAATCGCTCTTCAAAGATAGTCGATGATCAAAGTTAAGTTTACAACATTAAGTTCTACAAATTGACAATAAAAATCCGCCCCCTTGGCTACCAGCGCTGTCCCTTTTTATAATGGCTAGTCGGAAGTATCAAGAGTACCGATAAGCTTTGAAACAACGATCCCTCAATATCAAAGGATCCTGAGGGATTCACTTTGTCTTTGATCTCCAGTTATGGTTTTGTCCTCTTGTGCTGATGCCGCATTTTCTCTACCTTTTCCTGGACCATGTGCTCGATCTTGATTTCCTCGTCTAGATTCAGCTTCCTGTCAAAGGGACAACAGTTGATTCTACTTTGTCTTTTCCTCCTGAATAGTGATTTTCCATTTTCTTCACTTTATGTATAGAAAAAGACAATAATTAGTCATTTTGTATCAATCACAAATCTCCTTAATTCCACCATAATTCTTTAATCATATTGCCATCTTAGAGTGTAAAGAAGTTATGATTCAAAGGAAAAGATAAAGAAATAAATGGTAAATACATACCTTTTCCAATGCTCAACACACCCCCCTGCCTACCCTTTTTCATGCCCTCATGAAAACATTGTAATTTACATGCAAGGCAGTTAGGGAATAGGTTGGAGAAGGATTTTCATGCAGTGGTCTAAAACCATGATTTCTAGCTAAAACTTCAAAAATATGCCCTGTCTGGCCTTCAGGCAATTCATATAGGGCTCTATACCCTAGTGCAGGATACCAGATAATTGAACTTCAAAACCTACAGCCTAACCAATGCGGGCCCTCTCTCAAGATGAGGTTACTATAGGTAACCAGGCGATCAGAAACTAACTTAAAATTTTCGTAATTGAATGGCTCTCTGTCCTAAACATTCATATTGGAAGTCTTGTATCGGAGTTTAGCTGTTGCTATGGCAAAGTCTTTGATTGCTAGGAAGTATTCTACCCATTGTTGGAAAACTGTTGTGTGAATGGGTCCCAATGTTTGGATCACGCCCTGCTTTCTCGTTAAGCTTCTATGCTTATTCCACAGTCGTAATGGGTTTCTTGGTTCACCCTTTACCCACAGATCTAGCCCGTTCTCCTATCTCTAAAAGGTATTATGGGCTTTAAGCCACTTTATCTGATTAATAGCAAAAGAGATGAATGCTTGAAGCTGGATATCACCCACAAAAGGGCTAGGGTTTTCTTCTGTTTCAACGTCCAACACAAGATTATGCAAATAAAACTCACATAGCAATCGCTGGACTTTCACCCCATAATGTTTACAGCAATTTATGAAATCATTAATAGTTTTTAAATCTATAGGCACCCCTGCCTTGACAGCTTTAATTTTTAATTGTAAGTACCTTTCCATAAAAAACAAAGCATAATTTTTGGCAGGTGCCCTACAGGCTAGAACATCAGTATATAGAGAACATAGGGTATCCATTTGACTCATAACTTTGTCTAGTCTATTTGTTACCTTTTTAAATTTTTCCTCTGCCCTCCACCATCTATCGAAGGCCTCGCTTTCCGATGCATTGATGTTCTTTACTTGCTGCTGTAACTGTTGATATTTCTCCTGAGGAACAGTTACAGCTGCAAGTATCACTATCCTCATATCATTGTCCATTAAAACATTTTTGGGTTGGAGATCTACCTGGATCTCCTTATTGCGACATTTGGTTCCTACAGTCTGCGTTTCCTTCTCATGAACTATCTGGTCGGTCGTGATGCTAGAGGACAATGCCTATGTCTAGACGTCCTTATTAGAGATTGGTGTTCTTTCTGTTTGGGCCTCTGCGTTTGTAATAGTCGCATGTTGTTCCTTCCGGTCTTGAATGATAATAGGTTCGATTTGAGTCCTTTTGGTCTTCATTTTATGGGGTTTCATCATTGCATCCTTTGTTCCAGGGATTATTTTTTAGATTCTCCCCATTTTTAGGACCATTATTTGTTGTCTGAGCTATTTAACTACATTTAATAGCCTTTGTTGTTCTTTTCACAGCCTTTGGATTTCATTTGTTCTCTTTGAAGGAACAATTGTTTCTTTTCTTAGGCCTGGGCTCTGTTCTTCAAGGATTGTACCCTCGCCTTAGCTTATTTCCATGTTTTCTTCTTGGGACACTTCTTCAGTGTTCTCATCCTCCTGATTAGGTTTTTCAGGGGAGGAAACCCTGGGTTGATCTGCTATTTCCCGGGCGGCTTCTTCTTCTTCTTCTTCATCATGCATTTCTTTCAATGCACTCCGACTGTGAGCAAAGTGTTCCTGTGATTTTCTTTCCTCTTCTTCCTCATTGTTAATTTCTTCAAATGCACTCTTATTGTGAGCAGAGTGCTCCTGTGATGGTCCTACCTCAATATCGAGGTTGAGTGGGTTGTGGGGTTGGATGTACTCCCCCATATTGGCCAAAATTTGGGCCAATTCATCTTCTTGCAGAGATTTTTGTAATGGGCTTTCGCTGGGTGGTTCTGCTTCCTCCCATTCTTCCTCGCCGGAGTGCTCAGTTTCTTCTTCTGGTTCCTCTTCTAAATTTTCTTCTAATTCTTCTTCTTCATTTTCCCCTCCTTCAAGTTGTGGGGATTGCTCATCCTCTGAGTCATATATCTCTAATGGTTGGCTACTGTTTTCTTGGGGACTTCCCAACATTCCCCTACTTCTCCCCAATCTGGCGGACTGTCTTTGTTTCTACTGTCCCATTGATGTGCTATCAGTTCTTTTTCATTTTGGTGTTGGTAAGGCCAATCCGCCATCTATTGAGAATATCAATTCCTCCCAAGTAATCTGCTATTGAACGAGACTGTAACTGACTATTAGCCAAATTAAGCCGTGATGACTTACTACTGTTTCTACATGACAAGATTTTCTTATACTCTGAGTGGCATCATGCAGTAAAAAATTTAAGTATGTGGGAAAATTCACATCACATTTTTTTTTTTAATACAGCTAATAGTTTGAGATGGTGTGGTCTTACCACGTCTTTTCGGCCATCGTAGGTGATGTAGCTTTGCACAATCCTGACTAATTCTGCCCGTGGTCCTCCCAGGGTTGCAGGCAGGACTCCTTTTCCTTTGATAGTAAGGATCTTTCCTTCGTCCTGAAAGATGGTTATAGCGTCTTGAAGTCTCACTTTTTTCTGGGTCCATACTGGTCCACTAGCTGGCAGTCCCGATACTTTAGCAATTATCGCATCTGTTACTATTATTTGCCTCCCCATCACCATGGAATGATCTTCCTGCAAATTTTGCAGAAATTCAATGGCCACCATCTCATTAGACTGCTGTAGTCGGTTAAGGTAAGCAATCCAACCTGCTCTTACTAAAATTTCGCGTTCAGCGTCGGAGATCATTAATACCTGTGGTTTGTTGTGTATTGATCTGCCTCCCATTTTTTTCAAGCTTAACACCCTATTACTTTTTACAGAGCAAAAACACAGAAATGACGATGGAACAACACGTTGTTCAAGCTTTAGCACACTATTAATTTTTACAGAGCAAAAACACAGAAATGACGATGGAACAACAAGCTGTGCATTTTGGGAAATATCAATACCGTTAAAATTTCTATTCCCGAGTTTTGATGGAGTCATAGTACCTTCAAATAAGGAGTTGACACGTATGCCAGCATATTATGGAGGTCACCCACGCCCCCCCAAAATGTGATAGGCTTTCCTCGACCGGCCAATAAAGGAGTAGCATGCTGGACTACAGTCGTACAATAAAATAAAGGAACTACGTATATATCCATGACATGATTACAAAAATTAGCGGATTACTGAAATCGAGGCTTATGATGGAAATTGCAAATAGATAGGGAAATGCCGTGAAATGATGCGAAAAATAGAGGATAGGACAACTAACGTAAGTAAAAGTTCTTATGCGGTCTTTATCCACTTTAACCATTATGATTGATTTATAAATGATTTTTCATGTATAAAAGGTTCGAAATTGTTATATAACATAATATCATTTGAAATCAATATAAAGATATAAGAAAAAGGGTTTATAATGACTATTGGTGTATGAAAAGTATGACTTCAATACCATCAGCAGAGCTCTGTTGCTCACAGGTGTCCATAATCTTGACAGAGTTGCTTGTTTCACCCTTGGAACCATAATCCTTTGTGTATGCCTAGGAAAGTGCTATGTGATGTCAGAATGGAGGTCATTGTGTTGGCTTGGTAACCAGATGAATCACAATGCCATTCACCAGGTAGGCGTGAAAGGTGGGCAGGCCGGCTCGTGATGAGACCTCTTGTTCCAAGGAATTTTTTCTTTTTCTGATATGCCTCTTGGATCATATCCCTGGTGTGGTGGCCATAGTGGGAATGCCACTTCACTTGCTTCCTTATGATCATGGTAGGCTGGCTCTTGATGAGACCCCCTATCCTTCATTTGACAAATCGTGTTAGCAATCATATAGATATATATTTTTCTCTTTTTTTCCTTTTATTTTATATAGCACTTTCCTATTTATATACAGAGGATGGCTCAACACTCCTTAAGAGTAGGGATGGTGGAAGAAGTTTGAACATCTCAATAGAGGAAAATATGCCCTTATTCTTATTCAATAATAATGATCAAAGAGAATTATGAATATTTAAGGAAGAACCAACATGATAAAAATAATCAATCAAATTGGTTTTAGTGAAAATAAAGATAGCAAAGTGATATAAATAGTTGTGTCCTTTCCTCTTTTTTCTTATCGATTCAAAGCAATTTCTCTAAAGATAACGATTTTTCTTTGATTTGTTGATTTTAGTATCCTCTAGTTTTTGTGTTCTTCCATAAATGTATAGATGTGCCTTAAATGAACCATTATTCACAAAATCCCTCTAAATGATAAAGCACACACACACACGAAAAACAAAAAATTGCACTCAGAAAGTGTTGTTCCTTAGATGGAACAGCTGCTATTCCTTAGATGGAACAGCTGTTGTTCCTTAAGAGGGACAGCAAAAGAACTTCCGCACGTAAAAACCGTGGTTCCTTTAAGAGGAACAACAAACAAAAGAAAAAAATACACTCGAAATTGTTGTTCCTTAAGAGGAACAACAGTTGTTCCTAAACGGAACAACAAATAAAGCAAATGCGAAGTAAAATACCGCTCCTTTGGCAGAACAGCCTAAGATCATTCGAAATTGAAACTGTTGTTCCTTCGGAAAGAATGGCAGATAGGAAAAAATGCGAAGGAGGGTTGTTCCTTTAAAAGGAACGACAAAAAAATCTAGCGGAAGTGTTATTGCTTCGAAAAGGGACAACAAAATGAAAGTGTTTTTCCTTCGGAAAGGAACAGCAAAAATGCGGAAACGTTGTTCCTTCGGAAAGGAACAAAAAAAACGAAAAGTGTTGTTCCTTCGGAAAGGAACAACAAAAATGTGGAAATTCTATTCCTTCATAAAGGGACAACAAAAAATGAAAGTGTTATTCCTTCAGAAAGGAACAACAAAAATGTGGAAATGTTGTTCCTTCAAAAAGGAACAGCAAAAAAAGAAAGTGTTGTTTCTTCGGAAAGGAACAGCAAAAAGCGAAAGTGTTTTTCCTTCGGTAAGGAACAACAAAAATCGAAAATGCTGGAATAGCAAAAAACGAAAGTGTTGTTCCTTTGGAAAGGAATAGCAAAAAGCAAAAGTGTTGTTCTTTCGGAAAAGAACAACAAAAATGCGGAAATGGTGTTCCTTCGAAAAGGAACAACAAAATGCAAAAGTGTTGTTCCTTCAGAAAAGAACAACAAAAAGGCAGAAATGTTGTTCCTTCGAAAAGGAACAACAAAATGCAACAGTGTTGTTCCTTCATAAAGGAATGACAAAAGGTGGAAACGTTGTTCCTTCGGAAAGGAACAACTAAATACAAAAAAATGCAGAAATGCAAAAATCTGTATAGAAAGTAGTTTATACAAATAGAAAAGAAAAACTTATGTACAAAATTTAAGAACAATGGAATTATTTAGTGAACCAATGCCGAGGAAGGATTATTTTCCTCAGCAAGAATTTGCATATCAAAATCTTCCCGGAGCTGCTGGTAAAAGGATTCCCGAGTAAGTGGTTTATGGTACAGTTGTACTCGATGACCATTTGCTTTAAAGGTATGTCCAGATCTGTCAATAGTAGTCAAAGTAATGGTGCCATTATCGTGCACTTTCTAGATTTCATATAGTCCAAGCCATCGAGTCTAAAGTTTCCTCGGAAAATCCTGAAACCTGGAGTCATATAGAAGTGCCCAATCTCCTTCATGGAAGATTTTCTTTTTGATCAGGGCGCCATGCCATTTTTACTCTCTGTTGTTGAATTAATGCAGTGCGTTGAAGAGCCAAGAGCCTAATTTCATCTAGCTTGTTAATTTGTTGTAATCTGTTAGTCTGGGACTCATTTAAATCCAGACCGATCTCCTATACTATTCTTAATGTTTGTATTTCGAACTATATTGGAAAGATGGGTTCCTTTCCAAATACTAGCTGATATGGTGAATAGCCGGTGGTGTTTCTCCACATTGTTCGGTATGCCCACAAGGCCTCCAGAAATCTTGAAGCCCAATCACACCTGTGTGATGCAACGATTTTTGTCAATATTGCCTCTGTCACTTTATTCGTGCTCTCTACTTGGCCATTTGCCTGTGGGTGATACAAAGTGGTAATTTTGTGCTAAATGTGATAAATTTTTAATGTTGCAACGATTTTATTACCTACAAACAGTGGTCCTCTATCCGTGATTATGTCCTATGGGAGGCCATATCGCACAAATATTTGGAACAGGAAATGAATCACAAAGTAATCTGTAGCTCTTGGAAGTGCCTCTGCTTCAACCCATTTGGTAACATACTCTGTTGCTACTAGAATATATGTTTTCTGATTTGATGATGGGTTGATCGGACCTGTTAGCACTTGAGATTTCACCTAGGCTGAGATAGACAAACCTCAAAGCTACATCAAACCATTTCACCTCGTAGCTAGCCCTACAAGGTATGAGAAGGCTCTCTCGGGTCAAAACTCGGTGGATTTTGTCAATAGGATGAGTTGACCAATTAGGAACAAGGATTTTAGGCTAGT
>APFE030313997.1:0-14477 GCA_000404065.3 Pinus taeda | reverse complement strand
TTAAAAATGAAAAGGTCAAGTTCAGTGTCTTAAAATCTATTCGGCCACGATCACATTACCTGGTTAGATCTTGTGTGCGATAGCTTGAGTAGGATTTCGTTTTGCTATGGCAACTTTTCCGGGGTTCACCAACCTAAGTTCCCCTCCTGACGGGAATCCTAACCAATTCCCTCCTCAAGGGAATGTTGGTGCTCTTTATATGGCGACATTATCCCTTCCGGGGTTAACTGTCGGGTTGCCTGTTTGGTTATTTTCAAACTCTGTGATCCCTACTGTGTCGGCTGATACTCCATCAATCCCTCCACCTGCACAACATCATGTTGAACCTAAGGTGGACCCCTCCCCTTCGACGCCTACTTCTACGTCTCCTTCTTGTACTTCGCCTGGTGAAAGTCTCGTTTCGAGTAACCAGGTGGCTAAGAAGAAGAAGAAGAAGACTAAGAAGAAGAAGTCTCCTAAGGGAGAGGCTAAAAACACAACAGAGACTCCAAGCACAAATGTTGCTCCATCACGGACATCAGAAGTCGGACTCCTTCCCACTCCTCCACGGAAGGTTAAGTTTCCTTGTCGATTATTCAAGGAGGACCATCTTCTTCGTGATTGTCCTGGCATTCCCAGGGTCTTAGAAGTATGGTCCCGCGATCCGACCCGTCCTTCATCGTCCACTGAAGCTCAAGACGATGCTACCTCTGTAGTTCGTCATGGCAAGGGAAAAGGGAATATTCAATTCCCCTGCAGATTTTGTGAAGGCAATCATCCCCTTCACCTTTGTCCACTCATGGATAAAGCCTCAACTGTTTTGGCAAGCCTTGCGGTTCCCTCACCCCAACTTCCCGCTGGATATCAGCGCCTTTCTGCAGCTGCAGATCATCCTCCTGCTGAAAACAAGATTGGTTTAGACACCTCTCTTGTCTAGCCCCCTCTTCCTGAACCTGGCTCTACCCAGCCTGCTCCAGACCAACAATTGGTCGGAAAGCGTGCCGCCTCGGGTTCACCACCCGTCGACCACCCTGTTCAGGAAGAGCATCATGATCATGTTCTTCTTGTCTCATCAGATTCTCCTGAGTCCGCAAACGACCCGCTTATCCCAGCTCCTTTAGAGGGTCTTTCCTCGGTTCCGTTAGAGAAAGGGGGCAATCATACGATTCCCCCACCAAGTAGTTCAGTCGTTTCCTTCGACTGGAGTCACTTGACTGCTTACCGCCTTCCATTCCATGTGCCTTTCCAGATTACAGTACTTTCCTGTAATAAGGCAGTACCTGGCACTGTTCTCGATGAAGGCCCGTCGGTCAGTCTTATGTCATACACTACTTGGAAAACTTTAGGTTCCCCGCCACTCAGGCTGGTCACACAGAATCTGTTGGCTTTCGACGGAGGAGCATGTCCATCTCTAGGAGTCCTCCCGAAGTTCCCTATTACTTTAGGAGGTAAAACCGTCTATATAGACGTGTTGCTTACCCAAGGGGCCTTAGGCATCAGTCTTCTCCTTGGTCATGACTATATTTATGCCATGGGGGCCCTCGTCTCTTCACTTTTCCGTGTGGTTTGCTTTCCACATGATGGAAGGATTGTAACTATCGATCAATTATCGTTCTTTAGTCCCCCGGTGCCCGCTGCGCAGTTGTCATCCCCTCCTGGGTCTCATCCACCGGTTGTATCTGCCCCACCGCAGGTCAACTATGTGGCTACCTCTCCCATGCCTATATCCAGCAATGCCATCGTTGTGCATAGTGTTCTGGGGGCATTGGGTCCCGACTTCCAAGACATTGATCTCCCATCGGGAGCGCCACCCTTGGAAGCCCCGACTTCCTGTTCATTATGCTGAAGATCGGACGGAGCATAGTTCTTTTCCCTTTGTCAAGCCCCCTAAAAAATGAAACAAGGATTCCCGAGGATAGTTTTGTTAATGTATCAACCTCGTTAAAATAATGAAACGGTCTATATCCGAGGATAGTTCATAACCATTATGTCAACCTCGTTAAAGCAATGCAACCTTCAACCCATTTTCAAATGGA
Organism: Pinus taeda; assembly: GCA_000404065.3. Taxonomy (NCBI): domain Eukaryota; kingdom Viridiplantae; phylum Streptophyta; class Pinopsida; order Pinales; family Pinaceae; genus Pinus; species Pinus taeda. The sequence goes on along the minus strand of APFE030313997.1, from coordinate 12,462 downwards.
CTGAAGCTTGGGGGGCATGTACCTCGGATTGCGTCATGATGCTGGGGGGCATGCCCGTTTCTTTTCCCATCAAGCATAGTTTGCATATATACCATGTGTTTTTAAGCTTGTATAAAAATAAAATTTCCATTAAAGCATAGTTTGCATATATACCATGTGTTTTCAAGCTTTCGTAAAAATAAAATATATGCGCGTGTGTGAATACATTCCAATGGGTCGTTTGTTATGCAGTAGATACATTAGATTACATGTGTGTCACATAGTCACATAGCATATAAGACGCATAATCACGTGAAGAAAAGATCCATTTGGAAAAAACATAAACACATGAAAACATAATAATGAATCATATGTATATATATACGTGTGAGTCAAAATGTTCGCGCCCCGCGCGTTACAAAAAATAATACATGTCCAAAGTCTATACAGCCGCTGATAGCGTACTCCTCAAAAAATATGCAAAAATGAAACCTAGGCGTATAAGCACGGTTATGCTCATGATATCATGTCACCGCTGGCACCAAACGTCTCAATAGACGATGGACACGAGTAGACACTCCCACCGTGTGCCTCTGATAAGCTCTAGGTACATCCGCCAATCTACCGTAGTTGGGAATACCCCGAGTGAGTGCCTCAAGGTTCTGCACAAGATCATCCTCACCCTCTATCTGAGGATCTACTGCGGGTTGTGCTCTGCGCACATTGTGGGGCAAGTCAGCTGGTCACTCTACGCCAACATCTGTATACATATATAGACGCTATTAGAAATAGACATGTATTAACAAAAAAACTTTAAATACATAAAAACATTAAAAAACAAAGAATTCTTACCCAGCTCCTCATCCCAATCCTCTCTGTCAGGTAGCGGGAGATCGAGATCTCCGGTGAAATCCGTGCCCGCATAGGGCAAGTCCTCTATGACTATCATCGGGTGTCAGAGCCAGATAAAGAATTTGGGCTTCCAGGACATCCGTTGGCCCCCTCCTCCTCTCGGCATAAGTTCTGCCCATCGATGCAATCTCGGCTCCCTCAGCACAGGATCTGCTACTATCCCTCCAAGTACCCAGAAAATCAGCAACCGCTCTAGAAAGAAGGTCACAATGATTGACCCATACCCAAACTGTTTGTTTCCATCTCGCTTACACTTGGTAAGTTGTCGTTTGATGTTAGTCATCACCGCTGAAGCCCAATCAAACACTGTCGGATGGAGACACTCGGTGGCCAGCAACAAATGATTCTTGTTGGCCTCATGGGGTGCTTGTATACCTGCTGCCCGGGTAATGGTAAACAAAATGACTCGTAGAACCAAGCTGGGCACCGTGTTGATCTCTATCTTCCTGCTGTTTACACCAAATCGTGCATTAGGACACACTCTGTCCTTCACCTCCTCGATCTTCTCTGTAGAAGGTCGACTGCCTGTCAGAATAGAACGTGCACCTCGCCGTGATAAACCAGTGATAAAATAGACATCGGCAACATCCAGCTCCAATGTCTGATCCTTCAGGCGAAACACCTGATCCTCTACATCCCAAGCATCTACTATGAAGCGTAGTAGCTCAGGTTGTGCGCGTAGGTATGAAGTATGGAAGAATTTTTTCAGTCCGCAGTCTCATAATGCATTCATACAGTCATCATCCGCCAAAGCCAGCGCATCAACTTCATTGTGCTCTCGTTCTTTCCATTCTAGCACCATTTTTAGCGAAATCCTGCAACCAAAGGACAAATTTCAATTGTTAGATAATTATTGAAGTATAAATTGAAAGAATTTTGCAAATCTAACGGTCCAATTTGGTAAAAAATGAGATCGCGCCATTGGCGCGACTGTTTCTAAAACAATCGCGTTAATGGCGCGACCTCTAATGGCGCGGCCCTAAAAAATTGAAAATCCCTTTGCAGGGAGCTAAAATATGGATAAAAACTTGAAAAAATGGGATGAAAATAAAGCTTGGGATGAGGCCTCTTACTTGTTGCAGACGACGGCTCGAATGGTCTCTTGGATCGATCACAATCAGCAGGTGAATTTTGCACTAAAAACCCTCCAACAGTGAACTCATAAGGTAAAAAGTGAAAAGTAACTTTATTTTTAATTTTTTACTATTTATAACACTATTTTGACCTAAAAATACATTAGAAGTGATATTTTTGTGTATTTTTAGTATATTTTCATGTCGAAATGGGTTTTACGCTGTTTTTTGAATGATGACAGGGTCTGGTGCAGTTCAAATGAGCTTCTTTTTAACTTTTTCAAGCTCGGTAAAACATGAGAAAATCTTACTTATGGTCTACTTTCAACTCTTTTCCTGACCTTTTAAAGCGGAAAAGATCGCCGAGTTGTCCCTCTTGGCTCGTTAAACGGTTACTAAGAGGCGGTCGTTTTAAGTTCTTTTATCGACCGTTAAAATAGTAAAAGATTACCGAGTTTTTGTCGTTTCAAACTCGTTAATGGTTACGAAACGACGTGATTTTGATCCCTTTTGTATTTTTTCAGGTTGAAATCACTATTCATGAAAAGTACTCCTCGGTCGTAATGATCGGGCGGTTCTTTCGGGCATCATTTTACACTTTTTCGGGCCTGAGAGACACAACTCTACGAAAAAGGACCTCTGGAGTTTTCTTTTCTGTGTCTTTTTCAAACTCTCTAAACATGAAAAAGACTCCGAGTTTTACCTGTGTTGGACTCGTTAAACTCTGACAACATTGGACTCATCATTATGACGAGACTCGAGCTTCTCCTCCCTAGGGCTTCTTAAACTTTTACTAGGTTGGATTCGACCGAAGGTCGAACTTATACCACAAGCATATGCTATCCCCATCAAGCTTGTTAAAAATAATTGGGGTACTCGCCAGGAATGGCGGGGGAAAAAGAAAATTTTGGAACCGTAACTATCGTCGTGTCGGCAGTATGTCACTCTTGAACATGGCACTTTTCTGCTTTCATGTCAGGGTGGGGATATCTCATCTTGTTTTTTCACTTGCCTCCATGGGTTTGGGTAATCCTATTTGACCTCTCATCTGCTCATTGCCTCCTCATCATGACCTCTAATCCATTGATGTCAAATACTGCCAACTCCACTGTCGTGCCGCCCATATGTTCAAGAGAAGTTGACCTCTGAAAGAAACCACCTCTGTCTGATAGTTCATAAATCTTATTTTACAACATTGTCTCTTCCCGTCTCGTGTCGATAATGTGGGAAACATTATGGCCCACCTTCGACGAAGATCACTTCCTGTCGACTTCAGCTCATTATCAAGGAAAGTGGCCTAGAGACTACCTTCTGGTACCTTGGAGCCTGCATGCCTCAATGGTAGGTTCTTCGTGTTCGACGCGAGGTTTTCATCATTGGCCTCCGATCGGATGACTCTACGGGTGTTCGACATCGGCTCATTCATTCACACGCCGTAGACTATACTTATAGTACCTTGAGGACCATTGTCATTATTGGTGGTACCTCTCGCGTCTGTTAACAGCTTTCATCATTGGCTGGTAATCAGACGATGTTCATGCATGTTCGACTTCAGCTCACATTTTCACATGTTTGAACTTGTACTTATGTTCGGGTCGAGGTGGAGCGCAAGACCCTAGATTGTGTCTGTTGTAATCCAGGCATGATTTTGATACATGACTCATTCACTGGATGGATGCGACCATACTTGAGTCAATTCATTGATCCCAACCAGATGGCTGCGTCCATACTACGGATCTTGATCATCATGTACTCTTTATGGATGGCTGCGACCATGCCACATATATCATGTATTTGAACTATCATACTGTATCTCTCAATGCAGATTCTCGGTGGCAGCTACATATGTTCTTGTAAAGCACTTCACCTCTCTCTCTCTCTCAAGGCTCATGCTTTAGGGGGCATCTGTTACGCAGTAATTTGTCACCGTTGGTCACCGTCCCTGTTACCCTTGCTTTCGCACATTGGAGGACACATTTATGGACCTATGACCAGTGACACAACTTAAAAACACTTGCATTGGATTCTCCTAAGTATGAACTTTAAACTCCCTGAAGACACCTTTTGCAGATTAGCCCTAAAAAGTGCCCTTTTTCCATTAGCGCGGGTCCACAGAGTCTTACCCGCGCCAATGGCTCAGTTCCTCCAAAGAGGGCGCGCCCATGGATGCTCTGTCATAGAGCAAAGCCCGCGCCACCTAAATTTGGTTATGATTTTTAGCCAGCGCGCACTGAAGTATTTTTCCTTCTTTGTTCATGCAGTTCCCTGGGGAAATATCTCATGGAAGTGGTCGAGTGTCATCTTTTTATCCATGAAAACCAAGTTCAGTGGCTATTCTGGGACAATGCTAAATCTTCAGTAGGTGTCTGGATACAATGCATACTTCCTCCTCCTCCATCTATAAATGACTGTCACCCTGCATTAAACCAGCTAGTCTTTTGCTAGAGTTTTGCCAGAAGAGTTTTGCTAGAGCTATTGTGAGTGCCAAGATTATGCTGGAGTGGTAGTGAGAATTGAGAATTATAGAGGGGTTATGCTGCCAAAATATTGAGAGAGAAGAGGTCACTTTGCAAGGCGTATTTAGCTGCTTGCCTAGTCAGAGGAGGTTCAACATCAGAACCCTTTGAAGGTAATATTTCTCTGTTTTTACTGATTAATGAACGACTATTATTATGGTTCCACTCACGTGTCTTTCAATGATATTTGAGTTGTATCTTTTCTGACCGATACATAATTGCATATACTGGATTTTACGCTTGTGTTTCTATCGTTCTTTTCTTGTGCAGGTGTCCGTTACGCGAAGCGTAAGGATTGTGACCAGCCAAAGCTAAGGGACGGGAGTGGCGTTTCTTCTACAACCACTAGCGTTGGATTCCAGGTAGATCATCTTGATTGATCTTTGATTTATGCAATTAGGAACCTGTGTGTAGCGTGTGTGATTGTTGCTAGACCCATGTTGGGCTAGTGGGATCGCCTCTGTCTGCAGAGGGGATTTACTAGTTCAACACCCCATCTTAGCTTATCATCCTCTTCAGTTTTCCGAATCTTTCTTTTTAGGATTCTCTCACTAAATTGTTGAGAAATTTCGCTGTTCTCCTCTGTATTCCCAGGATTTAAATTTATCCATTCCCTCCAATTAGCATCCCCGCTGTTTTGATTCCAATACTGATTGACTCTGGTCTTCCCTGATTTTGACTTGTTTGCTTGATGGTTGATAGCTCTGGTGTGTCCAGTTTAGGGAACTGCTGCCATGCATCTTCCCAGAACATGGCTAGCCTGCCATTGCGAATTTCCCAAAATCTGTGCTCCTGTACTAGGTTCCTGTTATTCTTGGCATGATTCCATATGGATGACACTTCCGGGATTTCCTGTAGTCTAATGAGGTCCTGAGTATCACAGTCTGGAGTATACTTTTCCTTCCAATGCCTTGCCCATGCTAAAGTGGGATTTTTAATCCATTTCCACCATATCTTAGCTCCATAGGTACGGTTGACCACCCATGGATCGACTAAGTTCATCCCCCCCATAGATTTTGTCTGGCATAGTTTATTCCATGCCAACAAAGCCCACTTCTTCTTATCCCCATTTCCACTCCATCGAAAGGATCGCTGAATATTTCTCATTTGTTGCAGAATGCCTTTGGGGGCAGGAAGCAAAGATAGTAAGTATTGCGGAATGGCCTGCAGAACAACTTTGGTTAGGATGAGTCTACCCGCTAGGTTGAGAGCTCTGTTCGTCCAATGCGAGCATTTTTTCTTCATGTTGGCTAGAACTTTCTCCCAATGAATTTTATGCCAGGGTTTTAGAGTTAGAGGAGCCCCAAGATATTTTGAAGGCATGGAGCCAATCCTGAATCCAAGAAGCTGGGACAGGTGAGTTTGAACTGCCGGGTGAGTGTTGAAAAAGAAAATAGTAGATTTAGAAAAAATGATTTCCATGCCAGAAGCTTGGCTGAAGAGATCAAGGATAGCCCTGTAGGCCACAGCCTCCTTCACCGTGGGTGTACCATGTAACATGGTATCTTCCACAAACTATTGATGAGTGGTAGCTGGTAGCGATCTTATAGGCTGCAGACCTTTTATGGATCCTTCCGCTTTCTTCTTGGCAATGGTTCAGCTGAGGCCTTCCATTAGGATTACAAAGAGGAAGGGGGATAGGGGATCCCCTTGTCTTATTCCCCGCGAAGGTGTGAAGGGAACAGAAGGAGCACCATTGACAAGGATGGAATATCTGGGAGATTTGATGAGAGCAAGTATCCATTTGATCCATGTATTGCAGAAGCCAAAAGCTCTTAGAACAGCTTCAAGGTATCTGCATCTTACTTTGTCATAGGCTTTTGAAAGATCCAATTGCATGAGAATACCTGCTTCTTTTCTTGAATGAAGCGAGTGAATCATCTCCTGTGCTAACAGGATGTTATCAAGAATTTGTCTACCCTCAACGTAGCCCGATTGCTCTTCTGAGATTATACCAGGGAGTATCGACTTCAGTCTATTTGCTATGGCTTTTGAAATAATTTTGTAGATAACATTACATAAGGCAATGGGTCTGAATTTATCAGGTGTCTTTGCTTCTTCAAAACAAAAGAAAAGGAGAGGTCGGAGAACAAGTGGTGAAGTTCTACAGGAACTAGGCATGATCATGATAAACTCAGGGAAGATGAAGGCGCTAAGCGCCTTCCAGTCCTTCCAATAAAAATCAGTTAAACATGAAGATTATCTCATGGAGTGCCATAGGGCTTAACAGCCAGGAAAAACACAGAATCTTAAAGCGGAAAATCCAGAAATATAAAGTAGAAATTATGTTTTTACAAGAAACTAAATGCAGCAGCTCCAGTATCAACAATCTTTGCAGGAAGCTTGGGAGAAATATGGAAGTTCTAGAGAATGCGAGTCAGGGAAGAGAAGGAGGCCTTCCAACCATGTGGGACACAAAGGAAATATAGATGTTATCAGCTGAGGCAAACAAACACTTCATGGCGGTGGATTTCCAACCCATAGGTAACTCTGGATCTTTCCTCTGTATCAATATTTATAGTCCTCAGAAATTAGAAGACAAAATAATTTTTTTAGATGCATTAACCAGGCTTATTAATAGACATCCTAGCTCTAAGTGTATATTGGGAGGCGATTTCAATATGATAACCACCCTTCTGGAAAAAAAAGGGGGTCTTAGGAAACTTAATAGGGATGTGGAAGCCTTCACAGATTTCATTGAAACTATTAAACTGGTAGATATCCACCCCAAAAGTGGCCTATTTACCTGGAACAACAGAAGGGGGGGTGAAAGGTTAATAGCTTCTCGCTTGGATAGATTCCTAATCTTAGAAAGCATTATAATGGATGGCGTAATAGAGGAATCAGATATGCTTCCCAGTGGAGGATCGGATCATTGGCCAATTTCTCTTATTGTAGAAGTTCAGGGCACCCCAAGGAACAAACCATTCAGGTTTGAAAAATTTTGGTTAGACCACCCTAATTTCCTCGAGATGGTAAAGAAATGGTGGTCTGAACCTTTGGAGGTGAGAGGTTCCGAAATGTTCAATCTACAAAAGAAGTTGAAAGCAACTAAAGAAAAGATAAAAGATTGGAACAAAACGGTTTTTGGAAACATATTCCAGGAGAAAGCCATTCTAGAGAACAAACTGGAACAGATCCACAGAAATGGTGCAGCAGGCAATCATAGTATAGAAGCGATGGAACAGGAAAAATTTATTTCTTAGCAATGGCACAAACGGTGCATTCAAGAAGAGACTCTTTGGAAACAAAAATCTAGAATTCAATGCTTAAGAGAGGGGGAGCAGAACACTAAATTCTTTCACAAGTCGGCTCTAGACCATAGAAGTGCTAATAGAATTCTCGAACTGAAAAATAGTGTAGGGGAGATACTAAAGAATCACAATGACATATCTGCTCTGCTCTCGGAGCACTTCAACTCAATTTCTCAGGAACCGCCCATAAACAGAGAGGAAGCCATCAAGGAATTAACAGCAGTCATTCCTAAGTCTATCACTTCAGATTAGAATTGGGCCCTATGCAGGGAAATATATATGGAGTTGGTGGAGGAAGCGATTAGGAGCATTCCCAATGATAGAGCTCCAGGTCCAGATGGCTTCACCATCAATTTCTCCAAGGCCTGTTGGAGCATCATCAAGCAGGAAGTATGGGAGGTAGTAGAGGATTCTAGACGTTCAAGAACCATTCTAAAATCCATTAACTCCACCTTTCTAGCACTCATACCTAAGGTTGAAGAAGCAAAGACACCTGATAAATTCAGACCCATTGCCTTATGTAATGTTATCTACAAAATTATTTCAAAAGTCATAGCAAATAGACTGAAGTCGATACTCCCTGGTATAATCTCAGAAGAGCAATCAGGGTACGTTGAGGGTAGACAAATTCTTGGTAACATCCTGTTAGCACAGGAGATGATTCACTCGCTTCATTCAAGAAAAGAAGTAGGTATGCTCATGCAATTGGATCTTTCAAAAGCATATGACAAAGTAAGCTGGAGATACCTTGAAGCTGTTCTAGGAGCTTTTGGCTTCTGCAGGACATGGATCAAATGGATACTTGCTCTCATCAAATCTCCCAGATATTCCATCCTTGTCAATGGTGCTCCTTCTGTTCCCTTCACACCTTCGCGGGGAATAAGACAAGGGGATCCCCTATCCCCCTTCCTCTTTGTAATCCTAATGGAAGGCCTCAGCCGAACCATTACCAAGAAGAAAGCGGAAGGATCCATAAAAGGTCTGCAGCCTGTAAGATCGCTACCAACTACCACTCATCAATAGTTTGTGGACGATACCATGTTACATGGTACACCCACGGTGAAGGAGGCTGTGGCCTACAGGGCTATCCTTGATCTCTTCAGCCAAGCTTCTGGCATGGAAATCAATTTTTCTAAATCTACTGTTTTCTTTTTCAACACTCACTCGGCAGTTCAAACTAACCTGTCCCAGCTTCTTGGATTCAAGATTGGCTCCCTGCCTTCGAAATTTCTTGGGGCTCCTCTGAATCTAAAACCCTGGCAGAAAATTCACTGGGAGAAAGTTCTAGCCAACATGAAGAAAAATGCTTGCATTGGACGAACAAAGCTCTCAACCTAGCGGGTAGACTCATCCTAACTAAAGTTGTTCTGCAGGCCATTCCGCAATACTTACTATCTTTGCTTCCTGCCCCCAAAGGCATTCTGCAACAAATGAGAAATATTCAACGATTCTTTCTATGGAGTGGAAATGGGGATAAGAAGAAGTGGGCTTTGTTGGCATGGAATAAACTATGCCAGCCGAAATCTATGGGGGGGCTGAACTTGGTCGATCCATGGGTGGTCAACCGTACCTATGGAGCTAAGATATGGTGGAAATGGATAAAAAATCCCACTTTACTGTGGGCAAGGCATTGGAAGGAAAAGTATACTCCAGACTGTGATACTCAGGACCTCATTAGACTACAGGAAATCGCGGAAGGGTTGTCCATATGGAATCATGCCAAGAATAACATGAACCTAGTACAGGAGCACAACTTTTGGGAAATTTGCAATGGCAGGCTGGCCATGTTCTGGGAAGATGCATGGCAGCAGTTCCCTAAACTGGACACACCAGAGCTATCAACTGTCAAGCAAACAAGTCAAAATCAGGGAAGACCAGAGTCAATCAGTATTGGAATCAAAACAACGGGGATGCTAATTGGAGGGAATGGATAAATTTAAATCCTGGGAATACAGAGGAGAACAACGAATTTTCTCAGCAATTTAGTGAGAGAATCCTAAAAAGAAAGATTCGGAAAACTGAAGAGGATGATAAGCTAAGATGGGGTCTCAAAGGTAATGGCGATTTCGCATTAAAAGAAGCCAGGAACATAATAGAAAAGTAAAAACAGGCAGAGGCCGTGCCATGGTGCAGCAATGTTTGGGACAGCCTTCTATGGCCGAAAAAGCAGAACCTTCCTCTGGCTTCTAATGAGAAACAACACTTTAACTTGGGACAACTTGTGCAAGAAAGGTTTCAAGGGACCCTCAAGATGCCCTATGTGCTTTGTTGAGGAGGAATCCCTGAACCACCTTTTCAATACCTGTGAATGGGCAAATCAGTTATGGAGATGGATGGAAGGGATTCTTAGCAGCTCTGATCGTAATAGAGATTCCATTCATAGTACTATACTGAATTGGAAAAAAGACTTCTCCAACATACAAAGAGTCAATAGCATATGGAAATATGTACCAAGGTTTTTACTATGGTCTATTTGGAAGGAACGTAACGACAGAATTTTCCAAGATGAACACAGGAACATAGGTTTCTCTAAAGGCAATATAATAACCAACATTCAACAGTTAATCCAAACAAAATGCAGAGAGGAAGGTAACGAGAAGCCGACAGCACAGGACTTACGCATTTTGAAAAGCTTTCGTCTGGAAGTCACCAGCAACATTACTGTTCCGAGACACATAAAGCAACCATCCTCACAGATTGATAAATGGCAGCGTCCACCGGAAGGAGGTTTGAAGTTGAATTTTGACGGCGCCTCGAGAGGCAACCCCGACATGGCAGGAATTGGAGGTGCTCTACGCAATCAACATGGAGAAATTCTCCACATATATTACAGAGCGCTCTGGGAAAGCACAAATAATGAAATGGAGTTCGCAGCTCTAGAGCATGGTCTGAGAATTGTTAAATCCCTGCGCATCTGTAACATAATTCTGGAAGGGGATTCATCTCTGGTCATTTCTACAGCTCAAAAAATGCAGTGAGGCACTAAGGCAAACAAATCCACAAAACATTGGCGGCTAGCCAAAGTCATGGAAAATATTGCCGAACTCATGGCTGGTATGAAAGGTCTAGTTTTCCATGCAGTAAGACGTCAGGAAAACGGGCTGGTAGACTACCTGGCAAATTGTGGAGTGGATAGTCAGGACAGGGGATGGGACAGCTGTTGGGAGGATGTGGACTGCCCAAACCTGAAGACGCGATGCGCACAGCTGGCACAGCAAGACCTAAATGGAACCGACCGGGCCTGACGGGCAACGGTTTCTTTGTCCGGTACCATAAAAATGAATCTTCGGGTAACGGCTGGGGTTATTATAACGGGAACTGGGCGACTGGACAATTGCAGTAGTGGTTCTTCATGGCAAGGGAGAGCCAGACATGGGAACCATCAACTTGGTTCATGCCACGAGAGAATCCGTAGAGACCGTTTTGGGAGAAAGGACAACTGCCTCAACCTTGATAGGAAGGCAATCAAAAACATTTATGCGATTGCAAGGGAAGGATTTGAGAGGTGTGCGAACATCCTTTGCATTAATAAAAAAGGTACTACCACTCTGGATCGGAGGGGAGAGCATTTTCTGGAAAAATCTATGGAAAAGGATATTTAACAGGGAGTCATGGCTCGGTTTCCTCCATATCTTTCCAAAGCTTTGCAAGCGACTATAACCAGCCTGTTAGCAGAAGTTCTCACCGTGAGAAATTCAGAGGGAACATAATGGATGCGGGGAGCTGTAGATGCGCTGTGGCCAACCGCGAATTACGCATAGCGCAGAACATGTATGAGACAAGAGCCACATCGAGAAGCAAATGCAAAATTGCGGAGATGGAGGCTACGGTGAAACAACAAGAAGCACAAAGACAGGGAGGATTCGTCGCGGAGGAGGTTGATTGGCTGACTGACCCGTGTACGCCCTCCAAAAGAGAAACTCAATTTGTTCACACTAAGGCGGAGAGCTAGAGAATCAAGACTCTCCTAGCAAAAGGCCTGGATGCAAAGGAAGATGGGAAGCAGCGTTCTGGGAAGGGGCACCCCGCTTTGGAAAACCAGTTAGCTGATCCTCAAGAAATCCATGAGTCGTTGGATCGCAGAATCACCGCAGTGCAGGAGGGGGTGGAAGTGGTCAACAAGAAATTGATCGTGCTCATTAGAGCGCTTCAGCAAACTCTGAGCCCGCATCCCCTTTTGCAGGATCAAAGGATGAAGGAGGCTCAGGATTTCCACTCCATGCAAGAAGTGCACGCCAAAGTAGATAAGCACATTCTGGATGTGGGCTTAGATACAGCCAGTCGAATTGGAGGCTTTCCGCGCTCTGGCGGGCTTCCCTAGTCCCCTATCTTTCTCTGTCTTGCTTCTTCTGTTACGGCTCTACGCCAGTTTATCTTGTTACTTTCTTTTCAGTCTGTTTTCTGTTACGGCTTCGGCCCTATGCAAAGTAGATATGTTACTCTCTCTATGTCCCAGTTTTGATAGTGTCGTGGCGACCTTTATCTATTTCAAGAGCAAGCCGCCCTGCGTGGTGTGCATCTCGGTTTTGGAAGCCCAGAGCTAGTTGACAGCGAGGTTGAAATGGTCCATCTAAGGTTTCCGTCTGCCTCGGCAAACTTTTTGTAAAATATTTTGTTCTTTAATATACATATCTGATTTACAAAAAAAAAAAAATTGTAAGTATATTGTTTATTTGTTTTATGTTTTACTATTTTGTAACACTATTATACTAATAATTATCATTATTT
>APFE030313994.1:0-33917 GCA_000404065.3 Pinus taeda | reverse complement strand
AAGGGAAACATCCTATTTCTTGTCATAGGCACAAAAGTGATCACCCTATTTCCCTTATTCTTATCATAGATAGTACATGTCTTATTTTCAAAGACTACTTTATAATTTTTCTCACAGAGTTGCCCAACACTCAACAAATTATGCTTCAATTGTGGAGTATAATAAATGTCATGAATAGTCTTTATACCTTATTTTGTTTGGACCTCCATAGCTCCTTTGGCAGCAACCTCCAATGATTTATCATCACCAAGCTGGATCTTGGACTTGAAACTTCCATCCTTTGCTGAAAACAACTTCTCATTCACTGTCATATGGTTGGAGCATCCAGAATCGAGGTACCAAACATCTTTACTAGTATTTTTACCTTTGGCATAAGATAAAAATAATTGATCTGGAGGATACTCACTACTTCCTTGAGCATAATTAGCATTTTTAGCTTCTTTCAATCTGCATTCTCTTTCAAAGTGACCATACCTATTACAATGGTAACATTGAACATTTCTCTTATCAAATCTACCTCTACCTCTTCCTCTGAAACTACCTCTTCCACTTGAGCCACCTCTTCCTCTACCTCTTGAGTAATTTTGGATTTTCCATTTACCTTGACCTTGATGGCTTTTGGTGCTACTTCTACTTGCATCTTCATTCTTTGTAATTTGTAATTTAGAGGAAAAAGCTTTCTCTATAGCTTCAAAAGTGTCCTTCAATCTTTCTTCATGAGACATCAAAGATCCATCCAATTCATCAAACTATAGTTTTGTTAAATCCTTACTTTCTTCCATGATTATTGCAACATGATTCCATCTATGTGTTAAAGATCTCAATACTTTTTTAATTAAAACTTCATTACTTACAGCTTCTCCAAGTTTAGCCATTTTATTGACCACATCTTTGACTCTCACACAATAGTCACTGATACTTTCAGCTTCTTGCATCTTCAAATTCTCGAAATCTCGCTTCAATGTCCGAAGCTTGACCACCTTAACTTGATCACTACCTTGGTAAGCTTCTTGTAGAGTCTCCCAGGCAGCTTTGGCAGTTTTTGCTCCTGATATTCTTGGAAATAAGCTCTTATCAAGAGCTATCTAAATGTGAAACAAATCTTGAGCATTCTTCTTCCTTGCTTCCTTTCTTGTTGTTCTTTCATTGGCTGTAAGAGCATTCCAATCAGCTGGCTCCTCATATCCTGATTCAACAATCTCCCACAAATCTTTTCCAATAAAAAAGGTTAGCATCTTAATGCACCAATAATCATAATCATTCCCATCAAATTCTGGAACTAGCATCTGGTTAGAATTCGACATGATTAACTTTGGCGAAATTCCAACAATTCAACTTTAACCCAAAATAATTTTACCTGCTCTAATACCACTTGTTGAATATGAAATAAATTATTTAAGCAAATTGAGAAGCCAACAGTACTATGAAGAAAAATACATAAAAAAAAGATAAAACAATTAAAAAACACAGTGACTGTGAGAGCTAAAAAATGCTGCAAATCTCATATATTGATTCAGCTGTTAACTACATTATTAAATAGTAAAACTATTACTAAAATCAACTCTGGAATAATTCTACTGCAATTACAACTAATTTCTAGCACTTTCCAGTAGCACTGACCACCCTAACAATCTGCTGCTTTAATCCCTAACAATCTGCTGCTTTATTTTTGCAGAGAACACAAAATCTGCTGGCTACTTTGTCAGCTAATTACATAACTAATTAAGCATTAATTCTAACATTTTGAAGCAAACAAAATAAATTGTCGGCGTTCAAGCTGCTATATTAGCGCATGTTGCTAACAAACTCTCCATTGTAACATAACTGAGTTTAATATTTGAATGTTGCATACGAAGGAGAGTCGATACTTAGTTAGCATATCCTAGTGAGCCAGTTAAGATTTGATTTTAGAGATCCCAAAATGAACTTGAAATTCTGGTAGTATTGTTTCACCTTTAAAATACACAACAAAGTACTTGTTTTCTAGTGTACCAGTTTGTGGTGATCCTCTCCTATCTAGCATTCAGACTTAATTTGCACATTTGACTGGTCATATGGAATAGTCAAATGATCAATGCCACTCAGAACTCAATCTACATCGCCTATTCAATCCTGCAAACATTTGACTCTAAATATTTCTACAACTTCTTCTTTTCGAGTGGCTTTAGGGATACTCACATTTTCTACCTTCAAAATGTTCTGAGCAAATATGAATAATATGTATGGAATCATATGGAACCTATTCACGATATCATAATTTGGTATCTTGTAGTGATTTTCTTTACTCATATTTGTAAACACTACTCTAAATCTCCCCAAAATTATTCGACACAAATAGTGCTAACGAGGCACTATTGTTAGGCATGATTGAAACTAATAGAGCAATTTGTTGGGCTAGAATGGTAGAGGAGTAGACGATGAATATGATGACGATTATCATTTGATCTAGAATGAAATACACAGTCTCAAATGTCATAGATTCTTTAGAGTTACTTGCAACTCCCTATGCGGAATCAGATAACACTTGTAACACATCCTCTTCAAATGACTGGCAGAATCTATTTCAAGCAATAATCTTCGTCTGATGTAGTATAATTAGAATCAAAGAACAGTAAAAGAAGATGCCAAGAAGGTGCCCATTAAGAAATACAAAACACTCAATTTGGTCTTCATAAGATCCTCAATCTTTTGCGCATACTGTTAGGGGTCATTTTGGCTTGAAGCATATTCCATGCTTGAGCATGACAACGTGTGCAAATTTCTTTTGAAAGCAATTCTACATGTTTTTAGTCAACACTTTTCCTTACCTCTGACTCCTCGAAATATTCTTGCATCACGATCCCTTCCTTGGTTTAGATGCTCACAACAATATGTCACATACTGAGTATGGCTTCTGCATTGTGGGACATGAAAACTTCGATAAAGATATCCATGAAAATCTTGTTGTATACGAAAAGTGTCCTAGTATAATTTTCTTGGTCTTTTAATTGATCTTTGAATTTATGATATATTTGGTCTGCCTTATGTACCACTGCAACTTGGGGTACATCATCAATATGCAAAGAGATCTTATACTAGCAACAAGCAAAGGACTCATCCATAGGAATTCCATCTAATTTATTATCATATAAGGAAAGCATTCATTGCAACCAAACAAGCTGATAATATTTCAAAGTTCTAGCTTTTTCTGTTGTGTCAAAGACCGATGAAATTCTACATCATTTTTGAAGAACCTTGATTTTGGTTTCTTGCTAGAGTTGGCATGCCAAAAATTTTAGGATTTTGGATTTGTAAGATTTTTCTACAATGCATAGAATGGGGTCTACAGTTATGGCACTTTCATTTCTCTGTGAGCTAATTTCTTTAGGATTATTGTCCATAGGTGTTGACCTATGAGTCCAAGAAGTGGATGAGGTCAACAAAGTCTTGATGGTGTTGGTTATCAGTCCAGCTATTAACTTCTTACATATTTTGTCGGCTAGTCTCTAGGGAATTTTTAGCAATATCTGGTTGATGTGTCAATATCTTCACGTTGTTTCATATGGAAATTGATGAGTTAGTAGACTATGAACCAAAGGTTAATGGTGGTACACATATTTGGGCTTCACCACCGATTTTGTGTTTACAATGATGGTTGGTGTCTATATGGGATGTTTGGGCTGACCTTGGTCCCTTATCCAACATGGAATCTGAACTAACCTCCTGTTTCATCTCAAGGGCTCCAATTGGAGACTCAAGTGGTGTATCACTTGTTGGTTTGAGTTTGAAGGGCTACATGCAATGCATGCCAAACCATGAGGGTGTGGGAATAGATCGAGAGTCTATCATGTTGTCTTGGGGTTCCTAGGAGGTTATATTTCCTTCTACATCAAAATTTTTACCTTCCTCTTCATCCCTTGACCTTGCCTTGCAACATCCTAAGATTCACTCAATCTTTCTTGTTGTGTCATGCCATAGTGAGGGGTTTCTTTCCATTGGACCTCTGCTAGTATCCATCACTCCAAAGGATCACAATTTTGTGTTCTCCAATAACGACTTTATTAGGGGTCTACTAATTTCCAAAGAAGAAAAGGATGAAGCCCCTCTAGATAAATGTGACATGGCATCATCGGGAACCCCATAGGTGAACTTGGGGAGAGCTTAGAGCTCAAATGGGGGATCTAAAAATGGTTCAAAGTGTAAAAATTTAATATGCATAAAAAATAATAGAAGAGCTAATCTCTCTGTGGTGCTAGGCTTGAATGTGCCAACACAAAACGTGAGAAAGTTAATTGGTAAATCACTAGCCTTGTCAGCCAATGGGAAGGAAATTCAACCTAAGCTTCATCAAGGAATGCATTGCGAAGGAAATTGTAATGAAAAATATGTCCCCCATGGGTTTGTTTTACTAATGAAGGGATGGATACATTTATCCTTTGCAGTTGTGGTTGATGCAAACCAAATTTTACAAAAGGATTGGAATAGACTCTACCCCTATTTTGTTAAAATTATGGACCACGCTATTTAGCACTAGAAAGGAATGCCTGGATGAGGTTCCCATTTAGGTGAGACTCTTAGGTCTCCCAGTAATCTTATGGGATGCATGAGCCTTCCCAGACATAGGAAATTCTCTGGGGAAATATTTGGATCATCATTCCTCCTACGTGTCGACTGGGAGATGATACTTGCACAAATTTTGGTAAACCAGATCCAAGTCCTCGACTATGAAGGGGTTTCATTTAGATGCAGTAGGTGGCACAAGTATGGTCACCTAGTGAAGGATTGCAAGCTTCCTTTCAAGCAGAAGGCCACCCAATCACCCATCAATAGAAAGGAACTCTTCAAATACCCAAACACTATAGCCTCCTTTTGATCCTTTAGGTCCAAGAGAAAAATGATTTTCCTCAGAGTGTAGAGAAATAGGAAAAATATATCTAGAGTCAACCTGCTCTTCTGGAAATATTAAAGGTATCTCTCTAAGCCCTACTCCTTGTTCTATTTCTCATTCTCTTATTTTTCCTAGAAATGGACACACTACAGTCGATTCAGCTATGGTTTTATTTACCTTTCCCCTATGATGTTCCCCTTCCCCTCCCCTTATAGGCCCTCCATCCATTTGTTGGTGCCCATGCAAATCGGTTACTCATCCTCATGTCCCAGTCTCATATCTCTTCCTTAGGGACTTTAGAAGAGTTTGAATTCATATATAACATTTGGTCTCAATCCATTCCCTCCCCTTACTAAAGGTTTGTTGAAAGGAATGGGGAAAATTATGGTCTTTGTTGGTGGAAGTAAGGGTAGGGGTAGAAATCTCATATGGAGAAATCCAAATAGGAACCTCGTGACGAGCTTAAAGCTAACTAGAAACAAACTATTTAGGGTTTCTAGGGTAATGAAGGCCTTAAATGTTGCTAATTAAAGTTTCTATCCCTCAATTGAAGAGGGTTAACATGCCCCTCAAAAAGACATGCTCTTAAGAGACTTGTAGAGTTAAATTCCCCATATAACATATTTGTGCAAGAAATGCTTGGCAACAATGATCTGACAGTTTGTCAACTAGAATCCCTCTATGATGGCTAGATCTTCATAGGCATAGATGTGTGAAGTCGGCTTGGTGGTCTCACGAAGGGATAGAAAGGGAGAGCCATTAGAACATCAAATTTATGGAGTTGGGAGCATGGCTTGGGGATAAAGGTCTTCTCTGAGAATCTTGGCTTATCAGTTACTATCCTAAACATCTATGGTCCTGTTGATGGTGTTGGACCAGCCAACATTTAGGGGATCTCCACGATATGAAGTCCCAACTAGACCTCACATCGTTTGGTGTAGGAGTCCCATCTGGTATGATGACCTGGTTTCCATTGTCTCAAAGGTTTTCCTTATCTCTTTCTTCTCAGCACATGAGAGTGGTCTATTTTTATCTTCGAACAATGAGATTTGAATTCCTAGTGAGTGCTTAGTGTTACTTGTGTCAAGGTTCTTTCATTGCAGAGGGAGAGGGTGGAAGTGAGTCTCAAGTTGAAAGGGAATAGTTCCAACTCTCTAAGAGACACACAATAGAACGGGACATGTGTAGCTTCTGGTAGTGTAGTCCACACGAATGTGGCTTTCACAAGCACAAAGTGAATAGATAACACATACAACACCCAACGGAATAGTCCACACGAGTGCGATGATCGATATAACAAGTTTATGGGAATGGTTTTGTCGATTGTCCAGCCGGATATCCCACATGGGTGAGACATTGTAAACAACTTATATAAGCATATCTATTAGTAAAATCGAAATAGTTCAACTGTCTTAATACAGTTTAAAGAAACATGTATTATAAGTGTCCAAATAATAATCTTACAAAAAAATATAATACATGTGTGAAAACATGTTGGCCTATTATCAAGCTTCTGAATTAAGCGAAATTTCCAAACTTCCAAGACACATCAGTACACCACTACATCACTAACCCTGATAGTGGGGCATTGGAGTGACTACTCACTCTTCAAAAAAAAGACTACAGACTCTCAAGGCTATGTGGCAGGAGCCAAGGTGAAAAGTATTTTGCATGTAGAAATGAGGGGTATATATATCCAAGGGTGAAACTGACCCTTGTGACTATTCAGCTTTCCTCATGACTGTTTGACTTACATGACTCTTCAACTTTACATGTGCGCCTCTTGGACTTCCACATTACATTACATTGATTACAACAGTATGGCCCATAGTAGTGATGTGGCTTAGATGACTCATGACATAACTCGACACGACGAAGCTAGTATGTTCATGTTGTTGCTGGTGATGTCTATGTCAAGGTGAAGTGTTGCTAAGTGGTGGGCATGCTCTTGGTGTATCATAGCTTCACCTCTGCATGGAAAGGTGTGTGGAGTCTTCAATGGTATTGGTGTTCGCTTGATGTTACACGTGCATGTCTCTCCTTCACTTGTACTTGGCATGCTCCATGTATTTGTTCGTTCACAAACAAGTCTCCTTGCACATGCTCCTTGCTCATCCCATTCATTGTCATGCCATGTTTCATACATGTACACGTATCTTCAAACACTCATGACGATATGACATCAAATCTAGATATATCCTACTCTACAATGATGAATTATCTTTCGCTTTCAGATCCAGGTGACCGAGAGAGAGGACAAGGCTCTATAGTAGCGCAAAGTACATTTCACATCAGGATGTAGGCTCCAGGCACTGCAAATGAAAATTATGCAGAGGTCACTTGGAGGTTGAGATGGGTAGTCCAGATCAACGATGACTATCTATGGGATCTGGCTTGGATGGATGGCATATCTGCACAATTTTTCTAGGGAGATAATGTAGGCAAGAGGGGGAGACGGGCAATGAAAACTACGCAGATTATCCATGGAGGCTAATTGCAGGCTGCAGGAGGCTGCTAGCCAATACCGCATAGAACCGGGAGGCTATCCTATAGGACATCCCTACGTAGTTTCTAGGCTGAGCAGGATGCTAGGCTTCTGGGAGACAGGCCATGAAAATTACGCATTTTTCAAGAGGAGTAGTAAGTTGGCTCATAGGATGATTGGTTGACAAAACTGCATAAATTTTGAGGGCAGTGCAATGACAAGTAGTGGGTGTCTCTCTGACATGTCTGTGCAGTTTGTTCAGTCAGTGGAAGTGGGCATGCTTGGTAGTTTCTGCACAATTTTTGGGGGGAGTGAGGCTCAAGGTCACTCCCCGATCAAACTCTTTGGTTGCTGAGCTAGAGGCTAGATGGATTTGTGATCTAGGAGGATCCATTGATTCAAATGGTACATATGTTCAAGTATCATTATCAATGTTCAGTTTATCAACAACATTCATTTCATCAGAATTGTTCAATTCATTAGCAGTGTTAGTTCCTCATATTGTTTCAATTCATGGTTATCATCATGTGGTGTTGAATGTCGCATTGTGACAAAGACGTTGGAATGGATTTATTAATGGTGGAACTAAAGACTGAAGTGGCTAAACCTAAGAACTAGCCTAAATCTATGGTAAAAACCTAATGCATAAAGTATAAATCTATGCTACCCTAAACCTAAGTTTTAAGTCCTATTCCTAAATAGAACTATGTATTACCTTGGGCCTTTCAAAAACAAATTCAAAACATTGAAAAAAAACCAAACCCTCTTGGGCCTTTGCAAAATATATAACCTCACATACATTATTACAAGAGTTAATACAGTCCCTAACTGTCAGATTAACCACGTGGTGTGGAATAACATGTGAATAGGCTTGGAATAGCCATTAAGTTAGTATTAACCGTAGTTGTGTCAAAAATTTAGCTGCGATTTACATGTGATAGCTTTTATTAACCTGACCACCATGGTTACAGTTTAAGGTTGCAGTGCGAGTTTCTTAACAGTTAGCATAATCGTGGGATCACGGTTAGAATAACTAGGTGCCATGTGACAAGTGTAAGCGTGAGTTTCTTAAAAACAGTTAGCAATTTTCCACCAAGTACTTGATTACATGCAAATGGTTAGGTCATCTGCTTGGTTTGCTGATAGCTAACGGTCGACGGGCTATTCCAAAGCCAAAAGTGGGTTTTATTAAATATTTTTTAAACCAACTTGTAATGTCACTATGTGACACACCAAAATATACCTAAAAACCCTTAATTTAAACATGTAAGTCAGCTGATGCATGCTAAATGGAGGATGGGTTATGATTGATCTAACCACTATATAAATAAGCATTTGCAACCATGTGAAGAGTTAGTGAGGATTTTTTAGTGTTTTGGTACTTGTCATTCAAAGGTGGAGATAGAGAGGCAGTCGATGTTTTGGGCATATATTCGGCATCTGGAGTTGGAATTGGATACTGTAAGCAGCATTGGAAAGCTAGTTCAGAGAGATATTTGATGACAGAGGTCAAAATTTCTTGTGTGCAAGTTTAGTATGTACAATTCACTATGTAATCAACACCTTCTTCTCATTACTAATAAAACGGTCACCCATTTTGAAAGTGGACCCAGAGACGTAGTCCATCAGGGACGAACTCCGTAATCAATATTTTTGTCTGGTATATCTGTGTTTTCATTGTTTTCACTTCTGTTTTGCATCTTAATTATGGCTATCAATTGTCGTAAAGTTATCACTCAAATCATAAATGGCTAATCAATTCTACATCAATTTTTAGAATATGGTCATTTCAAATCATATAATTTGGTATCAGAGTAGGTTTCATTTGTAGAATGAGCCATTGAATGTTAACCAGGTCTAGGTCACAACAAGGAGAAGGAATCCTTGAGAAGATCAATCTAGAGATTGGAAAGTGACGAGTCATTCAGAAATCGACCATGTCAAGACCTAATGCAGGTGGAAACACTGAAACTAAGATGAGTGAGGAATAGTTTCAGTAGGGATTCTTAACCATGCAACAGATGTTGGAGAATTGTACGAAGACAAGAAGGCGATATATGTAGTTTCTTCTTCAAAGGCATCGAAGAAGGACAAAGGTAAAGGGAAGGCTGATAAACCACCTTCACCTCCATCATATCCATCATCCTCTTCTTCTTCTTCTTCCAGTGCAAAATCTGAAATGGAAAAGAAACCTAAGAAATCATCTCTTTTGAAACTTGATGTTAAATTTGAGTTACCTGTTTATGATAGTGAAATGAATCCTTAAAATCTAGATAACTTGATAAAGGAGTTAGAAGTGTATTGCCACATTCAGAACATTTCTATAGATAAAACTAAAATTCAGATAGCTACACTTAGAATGGGAGGATCAACTTTAATCTGGTGGGAAAGTAAGACTCAACTAGATGTAAAGCATAAAGGAAAAGTCATCTCATCATGTTCTAACTTTGTAAAATCTCTTAGGAAACAATTCTATCCTTTAGGATACATGCAACAAGCTATTATTGATTGGCAACATCTGAGGCAAGGTAAAGGGCATAGTGTTTAGGAGTTTACTCAAGAGTTTAGAAAGAAAGCATTGGTGCTTGGTATTGCATTAGATACATGTGAAACTTTGCTAAAATATATCGCTGGTTTACATTCATATTTAAAACATACTTTATTGACGTTTAATGCTGATGGTTTTGACAAGGTGTGTGTTCAGGCCATACATATTGAATCAGGTGGCAGACCATTCAAGTTTTCATCTCAGTCATCCAAAGAGTTGGAAACTACAGATTCCAGTGACAATAGGGGGAAGAACATTTCGAAGAGAAAGGAATCAGTGATTGTTCAGAAGGAAAGACATACTTGTTCTCATTGCGAGAGAACCAGTCATCATGAATCGAAGTGCTAGAAACTTCATCCAGAACTTAAGACCAAAAAGCTCCTTAAGGCAAAGGATAAAAATAAGGCCATTGAAGCAGTCCAGTAAGATTTGGGTTCAGATTCAGGTTATGAAAGGAGGATAATCACCGTGGTTATGATAAGTAAAACCTTTGATACTGGTTCAAGTTCGAAAACTAATGTATCTTCTTCACCATGAAGATAAAAGTCTTCTACATAAGGATAACTTCTAGGCATACAAAGATTGACATAATGTTTGACAATGGATCACAAGCAAATTTAATGCTTGAACATATAGTTAATCAATTAGGATTGGAGACACAGAATCATCCAAGACCATACCCATTACGTTGGATTAATAAATCATCTCAGACACATGTCACAAAAAAGTGTCAGTTAAAATTTGCAATTACATCCAAGTAAATTGATGAAGTGGAGTTAGATGTGGTCCCAGTAGACATATGTGGAGTTGTCTTAGGAAGTCCTTATCTTTATGATAGAGATGCAGTGTTTTACAAAAGAGAACATAAATATCACCTAGTGAAAGAAGGGGTTGAATTTGTTGTTAGGGCACATAAATTCAAATAAAACTTGGATTTAATTATTACAAATCAAGTTTAGCAGTTAATAAGTTCAAGTAAATATGTACTCATGGATATTAAAGAACAACAAAAGGATGATTGTCTGGAATGCGAGATTTAGTTTATAGATCAATTGGTCAAGGTGGTTAATTCTTTTCCAAAAAATCTTATTCATAAACAAGATAAGCAACATGAGATAGATTTAATGTCCTATGAACATCTTCTTAAATACAGAATGAATTTGAACTCATTCATTCAACTAAATTATAGAAACTATCATCATCAGCGGTGTATTACAGGGAATGGTACATGTGAGTCTAATCAGAGACTTGTTTCAGATGGTATGTTTATTTTCAGTTTCAGGGGTGCAGGTTAGTATTGGGAAAGTCAGCATTACATTTCTTTGGTACTGCATCATCATTTCAAGCTTTAAAAAGTAATGAAGCCTCTTTGCAAGTGGAGAGGAAGTCTATAAGTTTTCATGACAAAGCATTTTCGAAAGTAGATCTAAAGTTTACTTATCAAGATTTGAAAACTAATGCATTATATGAAAGTGTTAGTCAATGGAGATATGAGTTAATAGACGAAGAAATAGTGATTCAAGTAAATCAACAATTACTTAGATACTTTCAAAGTCAAACTAAGTTGCAACAGTCTTTACATCACAGCTAGATGAGTTTTATGCAGCAAGTTCACTTAGTAATCAGTCAACAAGAAAGTAAATCAAGTCAAGTAATTGATATGAAGTCAAAATCAAAGGAGTCCTTGAATATTTTAGTTATTCCAGAAAGTAGATTTTTAATACCCATCAGATGTATTGAACAAATTTCTACAAATACTATTGTCAAAGATGTTTTTGAATCAAGAACTCATGATTCTTCATGGAAATAATTCAATTGCCATGTCAATAACAGGTTGTTTTCCCATCGTCGCAAGTTTTTCATACTGCAAATGGAAGAAGCAGGTCACCGAATCGAAAGGTTCCATGGTTAGCATCATCAAGGTCATCACATGCAGGTGATTGACCAAATGTATTGGTACATCGTCAGGTCAAGGTGGAAAGAGAGGGAGTTCTACCCTCATCGACTATTTGTTTAGTCAAACGTTTGTGGTCCAAAGGCTTTCAAGTGGAGAGGAATGACCCAAGAGGATCTGTTGATTCAAATGGTACAAATTTTCAGGTATCATTATCAATGTCCAGTTCATCAACAATGCTCAATTCATCAGTATTGTTCAGTCCATCAACAATGTTTAGTTCATCGGCAATGTTAGTTCTTCGTATTGTTTCGGTTCATGGTTATCATCATGTGGTGTTTAATGTTGCATTGTGACAAAGATGTTGGAATGGATTTATTAATGGTGGAACTAAAGGCCTAAGTGGCTAACCTAAGAACTAGCCTAAAGCTATGGTAAAAACCTATGTGCATAAAACCTAATGCATAAAGTATAAACCTATGCTACCCTAAACCTAAGTTCCAAGTCCTCTTCCTAAAAAAAACTATGTATTACCTTCGACCTTTCAAAAACAAGTTCAAAACATTGAAAAAAATCCAAACCCTCTCAGGCCTTTACAAACTGTAAAACATCACATACATTATTAAAAGAGTTAATACAGTCCCTAACCGTTAGACTGACCCCGCAGGGTTTAATAACATGTGAACAGGCTTGGAATAGCAATTAGGTTAGCATTTATCATAGCCGCGTCAGAACTTTGGCTGTGATTTACATGTGACAGGTTTTATTATCCTAACCTCCATGGTTATGGTTTAAGGTTGCAGCACGAGTTTCTTAATGGTTAGCATAACCATGGGATCATGGTTAGCATAACGAGGTGCCATGTGACAGGTGTAAGTGCGAGTTTGTTAAAAATGGTTAGCCGTTTTCCACCAGGTACTTGATTACATAAAAATGATTACCTCATCTACTCGGTTTGTTGACAACTAACAGTCGGTGGGCTATTCCAAAGTTGGAAGTGGGTTTTATTAAATATTTTTTAAACCAACTTGTAATGTCACTATGTGCAACACCAAAATATACCTAAAACCCCCTAATTTAACCCTTTAAGTCAGCTGATTCATTCTAAATGGAGGACAGTGGTTATGATGCATCTAACCATTGCATAAATATGTGTTTTCATCCTTGTGAAGAGTTAGTGAGGATATTTGAGTGTTTTGGTACTTGTCATTTAGAGGCGGAGACAGAGAGGCAGTTGGTGTTTTGGGCATATCTTGGGCATCCAGAGTCAGAATTGGAAACCATAAGAAGAGTTGGAAAGCTAGTTCAGAGAGCTATCTGATGACAAATGTTAGAATTTACTATGTGCAAGTTCAGTCTATCTAATTGACTTTGTAATAAAAAATTCTTCTCATTCCTAATAAAATGGTTGCCCATCTTGAAAGCAAACCCAGAGACGTAGTCCATCAAGGACGAACTCCTAATCAATCTTGCTATCTGGTATATCTATGTTTTCACTATTTTCACTTATGTTTTGCATCTTAATTATGGTTTATCAGCTATCGTAAAGTTATCATTCAAATCATAAATGGATAATCAATTCTACATCAGTTTTTAGTATATGGTCATTTCAGACCAATTTTCTTATGGAAAGCATAGATTGAGATGGCTTGCAGAGAAACTTCTGCATTGTTATGGGTGACAATCAATTTGGCTGTTTCCAAGATTGCATAATGCAGACTGCCTGGGAGGTAGCCTCAAGCTCTGTGCAATTTTGGGTAGCAATACATGTTCACTGAGGACTAAGACTGGACAATGCAGCTCAGCGAAGGTTCAACTGATGGAGGTTGGTCCGATCGATAGAGTTTGAAAAAAATAACCAAGTGTGTGAATGAGTGACTTCGTACATGCATGACCTTGTAGACACACACTCAAAAAGAATTAACAACAATGCACCTCGAACTATCATGACAACATGTGCTGAGTGTGACTGACCAACGGGTGCGACGAGCATGACACTTGTGATAGATCATTGAAGAACTGCGACAACACTTGTGTGATAATGCATACAACTCTATGCATCAGTGCAATGTATGTTTACATATCAAATACAACTTGTACACATGAAGAGGGACTTTTTTGATAAACAGAACATGGCTACAAGCATGACATTGCGACCAACATGCTAGAATATGTTCGGTGAATGGTCAAGTGAGGATGGTGCAAAGACTCAACACGAGCTCGCAGGATGAGCCCGAGTGCTTGCAAACCTCAAGGAAAAAAACAATAAAGGCTCTAAAATTGGATGAAAACCAAAAATTTTGAGGGTTTCGCAACCGCTACAACACTTGGCGACACACTAGTTGAATTCCAACTTCTTTTCTTTGGTCCATTGACAGCACAGGGCCATGGTCTTTCATGGAGCATTGAATTGTTGTGTAGGTTACTTTGGCTTCCCCACTTACCCCATGGATAGACATGGTTCACCTTTTGCCAACTCAGTCAAACAAAACAACAAGTTTCAGCTTGATCACAGTGTTTTGAAATCAGGAAGGGTAGTTTGGTTCGGCAGTTAAATAATTTCAAAGTATAAGTTTTTCATCTTTGGTATTACTTTGCCGCAATCAAGCTTGGACAGTACCCTAGTGGAGTCACATAGGAACACATGCATGGCTCCACTGCCAGCGAGACTGGTCAGTACCCCAGTGGAGTTTCATGCTTCACCGTTTTACGTAAGAAGCCTTTTTCTTCTTTCGCCTTTGTATTTGTAAGAGAACTGTGCATAAGCACTTATTTATTTTTGGGGCAGAAGAGGGATCCAAACTTATTGAGAGCGGAAGAGGTATCTCGAACTATTGAGAGAAGAAGAATTTGTTCCTTTAGAGAAGGATGTAAGACCTCTGACATAGGTTTGCTCGTTTATATTTTCCCTTTCTCCATTTCTACTAGTTAAACACATAGAGAAGAAGGATGAGTATAGGCACAGGGTTTCCCAGTGTGGACACATGTTCATGGTTGGACCCAAGCTTCCCTTGCAGAAGGCTTGTATATTCTGTCAAGACTTCATCGGCCGAAGGCTATAACCAAGCACAAAGAAGATGAACATAGGACTAGCCAAGTGTTGCAGTGTCACAAGACTCTTTAGATCTCATCCACATATTCTTTCAAATGCCAGAACTCAATAGAGGGCAGCACTTATTTGAAAAACCAAAAATAGCATGATATTAAACAAACAAAACAAAATTAAACAAAAATAGTAAGAAAAGTGAAAAAACAACAAGTAGCAAAGAGACTATGTACATGGCACGAGGTGCAGCCCCGACTTAATAAAAGTAGTGTTTGAGATCTTGGTCATTGATAGGAAGGTTGTCAATCCTCCCGTCAATTGATTGCAGATGGTATGTGTGTGGGCCATGCTTCTCATGGAGACTGTACAGACCAATCCACAGCGACAGGAACTTCGTATGTTTTCCTTTGCCTTCATGGGTTTTGTCCCATTTCAAGGCTAAATCACCAACATCAAAGTTAGCATTCTCTGTAGACTTCTTGTCGAACCATCTCTTGATACGATTTTTTTGGAGTGTAAAATTTTCTTTTTCTTTCATGCTTTCTTCCTATAGCTTGTGAAGTGTATCCATCCTGTGCTAAACTAGCAGACAAGGCTTGCCTTGGGATTCATGAGATAATTTGAGTGTAGGCAAGTAGATGTTTGGCAGTAGGATGGCTTATTTCCCATAAACCAGGAAGTGTGGCTAAGTATTCAGAGAGGATTTGGGTGTTACACAGTCAACCCATAAGGAATTCGTCAAGGCAGAGTGTCAATTACGTTTCTCAGAGTAAATGGTCTTATTGATTATAAAAAAAAGGTTTTTATTCAAGGATTTTGCGGGACCATTTCCCTGTGGGTAGTACTTAGATGAGTGTTTCAACACAATACCATAATGTAATGAAAAATCATAAAGCTTCAAAGATGAAAAGTACATTTCATTTTCAAACACAAGTGATACCGGAACGCCGAAGAGTGAGATAATGTTATGTTGGAGGAAGTTGATGATTTCCTGGTCATTCACTTGCTTGAGTAGAATTGCTTCTATCCACCATGTGAAGTAATCAGTTGCTATCAATATGTACCGGTGTTGTTTTGATGAATGTGGGAAAATTTCCCCGATGATTTCTAGGCCCCATTGTTGGAATGGTTCAGTCACTACAACAGGGTGTAGTAGAGCTGTTGACCTTTGTATTTTGTCGATGCATCGCTAGCAGATCAGGCACTTGTGGGTGTAAGCGTGTGCATCCTTGAAAAATGTGGGCCAGTAGAAATTGGCTCACATAAAAATTTTCACAATGGTATTTCTCGCGAAGTGGACCCCGACTGGTCCATTATGAAGATCATCCAAGACCTTCTCTGAATCATGTGCCTCTAGGAACCTGAGCAAGATTACATTACTATGCTTTCTGTAGAGCACTCTTTGCACCAACTAATAGGATAAGGAGTTGAGGAAAAGTGGCCTCTTTTGTCTTATGGAGAAGTGAAAGGGTATGGTGTTGTGCTCTAGGTACTGGCACACATCTTTGCACAAAGAGTTTCCGCATGAAGTGGGTGGTGCTTGCTATACATTATACATTTCAATTTCTTTCTCCCAACTAGTGAGCTCTTCTTCTTCCTCTTGTGCATGTACTTCCTCAACTATGAGTTTGCAGAGACCAAGACCCTTGATAGCGTGAACTGACTTGATGTCAATATCATACACTTGAAATCTTGTCATCAAGTTCGTACGTTGTTCACCTAGCCATTGTTGTACAAGCAGTGAGTGGACCACTGGGTGACGCACTTAGACTATGCAATGATTCTTCAATAGGTAGGGTTTGAAGTGTTTCACCACCTTGTATACTGCATATGTTTTTTTTTGAACGGTAGGGTAGTTGAGTTCAGGTCCATGCATGCCTGTGCTCATGAAGGAGATGGGACGTTCGTTTTCCATCTCATCCTTCTGGGCGACTACTACAATAAGTGAGTTGTTGGAGGTGAAGGTGTATAGCAAGAAATCTTTATTGAAATCTGGGTTGTAAAGTGCAAGGGCTTGTGTTATAGCCTGCTTGATATGGGTGAATACATTCTTTTATCTCTTGGCCCAGCTGTGGACTGCATCTTTCTTGATCATGTCTTGCATTGGTTTTACTATATGCACATAGTCTGAGATGAACTTACAGAGGAAGTTTATCCTTCCCAAGAAGGATTGCATTTATTTCTTGTTGGATGGGTGAGATATGTGTGTAATGGTCCGGACCCAATCTGGATCAACCTTGATCCCACTTCTGGAAATGATGTGCCTAAGGAGGTTCCCCTTAGACACTGCAAGTATGCTCTTTTTAGCATTCAAGGAAATCCTGTATTTCTAGCATCACTTGAATATCTTCTTCAAATGGCATATGTAGTCTGACCATTTTCTTAAAAAGAGAGTCACGTCATCAAGGTACACATAACACGACTACGCTCTGTCCCATGAATCCATGGAACGGGATGTTCATGGCACGGTGAAAGGTTACACTTGCAATCACAAGCCCAGACGACATTCGTCTGTATGTGAACATACCCCACTTTGTATGGAAGGTAGTTTTGAATTGATCAGGTTTCGCTACTAGGACCTAATTATATCCTGAAAACCCGTCAAGTAAGGAAAACATCTCTGCCGCAAATACTGTCTATAAAATATGGTCCATAGACGGCACAAGGTAATTTTCATTGTCCGAGGTGCAGTTTAAATTTTAGAAATCAACGCACAAGCGGATTTCCTTAGACTTCTTACGTATAGGAACAAGATTAGAAACCCATGTGGAATGATAAACTCTATATATGATCTATGCATCCAGCAACTTGGTCAATTCTTTCTATATGAGGGGTTCAAGTGATGGATGTACTTTCCTTAGCTTCTATTGAAATGGCTTGACCCCTTCTTTGATTGGAATGACATGTTGGATTATTCACGTGTCGTATGTTTTCAGATCATCATATGTCCATGTGAACATATCCCGATACTATTTAAACAAGCGGACAAAGGTTTACTGCTCTTGTTGTGTACAACACATACCGAGATTGACAAACATCATATCTTGTTCTGTTCCCAAGTTTATATGTTCGTTCATCATGGTGGAGCTGTGGGTTTTGTTGTTCCTTGGCCCTTGAAAGTAGTTTTGCAATTCATAGAGAGTTTCTCTATATACCACACCCTTGGGGATGAGTTTACAGTTCTTGTCATTAGCCCCAGCTTGCAGAGACTTTTCATGCTCATCTTTGTCAATCGCTGCATATTTGAAGACATCATCATTGGCCATTAAGTACAATAACTTTTGATAATGGTTAAAAACAAGTAGATTAGTTATGTTATTAGGGATAGATGGCTTGTACAAAATTTCAACAGTGAATCTATCCCTAAGTGGTGACATCCTAGAATCTATGTTTGCTAAAGAATTGGTAGATACATTACGCATTCTTGGCCCAACAATGATACTAAATGCTTGGAAGTTGTAGATGAGTCAACATACCTCTTGCATGTAACTTTTCAGATGAGGTGATAAACAATATATGGCATTATGTACCTATGGTACCACTATTTTTGAATCACATACCACTTTGAGCACAATAATGTTGAGGCTAATGGATTTTTGCAAGCCCAACATGAGTGCTTCATATTCAGCAATATTATTCATGCACTCGAACTCCAAGAGACTCAAGATCAAATGTTTCTTGTGTTTTGGGTCAATCAAGACACACCTAGCTCTAGAGCCATCCCATGCCATTGATATGTCAAAGTACAGGTCCACAACTCATGTGTACATGGACTATTCGACATGCTTGTACTACTGTGACTATTCCTACTGCTACTAGTGTTACAATGTGTTGTACAAGTTTCATTTACATCATTTAGGTGAGGAAGGAGACCCAACTGCATGTATGGTGGGGTTGGAGCTGGATGTGCGAGATAACACCCCAACGTTGTTTCCAGGAGGCAATTACCGAACATGAGATCTACGAAATCCAACACTTTGTTCTTACCATTGATGGGTGTGATGTTGACCCTCATGTATCTCTCGGATATCACCTGAATTTGATTTATTTTTTCTTGACACGAAAGCCACAAATGTGACCAGTCTATAGCAAAGTACCCATTCAACTTTCTATACCATTCTCTGCTGAGCAGTAAACCATAGTATTCCTGAATGTCCACAACAATGATGTTTATACACTAGTGAACCTGACCGTCATGAGATGGTCAAATGATCACATCCCAAAATTCACCAATGGCTGGTACACATGTCCGATCAAGTTGGATGATCTGCACAGATGAGAGATAATACATTGCATTCCAATAAATTAATAAGTAATGCATTACTCCATAATATTGAACACAAATGAGTGTGATAGACTTTTTCCATATGTTGATATTATGTATTTGTTTGTGCTTGCTTGTTTGTATGGATGTGTATGCTTGTTACAATGTTGCTTGCTATATTAATACCAAGCTACTTGTAATTTTAGCTCAATTCTACCAATTTGTATTGCTACTAGAATCAAGTCAAGGCTGCTACCAAAATTTTCTTTTAATACTAAATCCTTTTAGAATCAACTCAACACTTCTACTGACCTTTGTTTGCAATATTAACTTATTACTAAATCAACTCAATCTTTCCTTGTAATATTGCTACCAAATTAGTGTTATCAAAATGTTGCTACCAATGCAATATCAACACTATTGTCTTGAGTGCCCACGGGACTTTGGATTGATGGTGAATGGGTGAGATGTTAAGGCACTCCTTGTGATAGGTCACCGGTTCAAATCCCCTTGTGGGTACTTATATTAGTCTTAACATAGAAAAAAAAAAAAAAAACACTATAGTCTTGAGTCTGTTGAGGTGCAAAACCCTAAAAATAATTGTGTGTGCTTCCATCAATGCCTCACTACAAACTCATGATCGGTTCATCAATTCTTAGTCTCATGCTTTTGTCATGCCATTAACACTTCGTTCCAATTCCTTTTATCAACATTGCCATCAATGCTTTGTTCGAACGCTTTGTTCCAATGCTCCAATGCTTATTTGTGTTGCTTCATGTGCTATGTATCCAATGTATAATATTAACACTAACCAATGTTGTCAATACTCTATGTTGTTGCATTAATATAATCACATTAATCGATGTATCAAATGTATAATATACCATGATTACTGTCAAAAGGTGATGTTACTGCGTTAATACCATGATTGTTGTCAAAAAGCGATGTTGTTGTGTTAATATACCATGATCTCTACGTTAATATATGATGATTTCATATGCTGCATTAATACAATGAATGCTTGGAATATGCTAGCATAATACCATATGCTGCATTATGATTTTTGTTTATAATATGCTATGTATCCATATGCTTCCTTTATACTATGAATGCTTCGAATATGCTACCATAATACCATATGTTGCATTATGATTTTCTTTTATAATATGCTATGTATCCATATGCTACGTTAATACCACGAATTCTTGGAATATATAATGTTGTTTTATTAATATTGTAATTGGTTGGCATTAATACCATGCATTAGTGTTGTGCCAAACAATGTTCATGATAATTTATCACTTGGAAATCGTTGGAGTGGATGCCAATACTCATTTTTATTGGTATATAACTGTGATAACATAATACTCCATTAATGATGGGGATGATACTCCATTGAACAATATTTTATTGCATGGTGATAATACTCAAATAAATGCAACAATAATCTTATTATGGAGTGATAATAATAATTTAAGTAATGATAATTATATTTTTGAATATTACATCTTGCTTGGCATAGATATATTCTCTAAATACCTATTGTGCATCAATAAGGCTATTGTGCAATGATAATAATAATATCAATGAACCCTTGATAATTCCATTAAACATTTGATAATGATAGTCATTCAATTTGAAAAATAATAACCACTAATGCTGCTCCAAGTTAAATAATTCTGAAGGAATCAAATAAAACTTCTCCAATAAAAAACGTTGCCATGTAATACATTAATGTTGCATATAATTACTCCAATGTACATTATTATTCTTATGCACAAAATTATTCCACTGTGCATTATTATTCTATTGTCTGAGGATATTTCATGATATCTCAGATAATTTTAACGCTTCTCCAATCCATTAGTTGTCAATACTATGTATGAGCCTATATTTTTGTCCCTGACATTTCTACTCTAGTCAAATTTTGACATTCATAATCGCAATTACTTTTTCCTTGTGTTACCTTCCTTGCCACTATTTTTACCTTATTAAGCACTTGGTTCTCTTTGATGGATGCCATGTTTTTTCTTTTATCCTTACTTTCTCAGACTTCTTGAACTCTTATGTATCTCCCCCCCCCCCCCCTTTTTTGAATATTTTTATTGCGGGAAAATGATCAATGCTTAGTGATGCCCTTTTCAATGGCATGCATTGGTAGCCTTTTGTTCATCAATTTATTTTTCTCAAGTTCTTATTAGAGTTGAATGCCTAGAAATTGCATCTCAATGACGATAGAGAATAGATTTGACAGTACAATGGATTTAAATGTATGTTCATTTGTTTGCTATGAGATGTATGAGGTTTATTTTTTGTATCTTGTGTAGATATGGAGAATTCTTTGTTTATATAATTTCATTTCTTCTTTTGTAACATCACTAACCCTTGATTTACTCTTTCAGATGTGGGAATTTATTCTTCCTCAACACAGATATTGATGCTTTGAAACATTTCCTCCATAATTTCACTTTGATGATGTAGAATTAATATCACCCAAATCTTTATGGCCATAATAAGGATTCTGAAGGAATTGGAGATATCCTAGTGATGCAATTGAGTGAAGAGTAATGCTTTAATCACCCATGGCCTTCTAATTGTAGAAGCAATTTCACAATTTTCTTCAGTATTTTTTCTTTGCAATCACATGGATATCTATGCATAAAATGATATTTTGCAGTAATTTTCTCTTGATCTTTTATTGAGCTAAATTTCTTCATGTGCAACTTGTAAATAGTGTGGTTCAGATGTCTATCTCATGATTCTTCATGATGAAGAATTCTTGGAAACCTGCCACAAAGATAAATAAAGTATACTCCTCTTGGCTTGATGGTAGCATACATGTTTGAAGATATATCAATGTTAGAATTTAGCTTTGAAACTTAATTACTTGATGTCCTTTGGATTTAAGGGCCATTTTACTTTCATATAGGTCTCTTTGCTTCTAGTTGCATGTATATATATTTGAATAGAATAGAATTTGTTTCTTTGCTTGATGGTAATCCTTTTATTTTTCTTTAGTGTAAATACATTAGAATTGATCTCTGGATTTGATAAATTAATTTTCAGTTAATACTTGGATCATCATAATGTAGATCAATGTATTCGATATAAACAATCAAAGAATGAATGATTTTTAAGAAAATTATAATTGTCCCAACATGCTTTGTATATTTGTTTACATGCTTATATACAGGACATATACATGTGTACATTTTTTTATAAAACTTTGCATTAAAGACTAAAATTTTGAATGGTGCACCTAATTGATGTCACTTACTCATGAAGAAAATGACTTGATCTCGCAACGTTATGATGCCTTTATTCTTGTTGCTTCTTAGTGGCTTCAAATTTTTGACAAAATCATATGCTTCCTATTCCTCTTCTTTACTTCTTCTTACTCTTGTATTCTACCCCTTAGATGGTGCATTCAATTTCAAGTTTTAGAATCTCCTTTTGAAGTTACATAGTGAGGAGCACATATAGGCTCTATCCCTAGATCGTTTCTTATATACTCAAATGCCTCTATAGCAAAAGGCTATGTAAATATGTCTACTATTTGTTCTCTTCTGGGTATGTACTCCATCTTCATTGTTAGCTAAGCCACTTGTTCTCTGAGAAAGTAGTAGTTTATAGGGATATGTTTACTCTTCGAATGAAGTACAAGTTTTTTTGAAATGCTTATTTCACTTGTATTGCCGCATTTGATAGAGATGGGCTCACTAGAATTTACCTTCATATATTGAAGTGTCTACTTCATCCACAACACTTGTGTGCAATAGGTTGCAACTACTATGTATTCATATTCCATTGTAGATAGAGAAACTGATGTTTGTTTTTTCTTAGCCATGCCAGCAAAGAATCTTCTAGGTATAACACACCACCACTTGTACTTTTTCTATCATCCACATAGCTAGCATAATCCTGATACCTATCAGATACCATAGTCCATGGCTTGTAGTCCCTTTCAAGTACCTGAATACATTTTTGGTTGCTAACAAATGACTTTGTTTAGTTGTTTATTGATACCTTAATACTAATATTACTACCAACATAACAGACTTCCCATCATAGATTTGTAAATATTTTGATCCACATTAGGTGATTCATCATCTGCACATAGGTTACATCCAGTAGTCATATGGGTTGAGACAGGTTTACATTGTTCCATTTGGAACCTTTTCAACATCTTAGATATTTCTCTTTAGAAATGAATATTCCTCCAGGATTTTGTAGGATTTGGAGCCCTAGGTAGAAGGTAAGTTTTCCAATCATTGACATTTCGAACATGGTGTTCATCTCTTTAGCAAACCATTCTACTAGATGATATTTATTGCTTCCAAACATAATACCATCCACATACACAACTATAATCAATATTTCATCTCCATCAACCTTTATTTACATATTACTATCAACTACTCCTCTCTTGAAACCTTATTTTTGAAGATACTTGCCCAATCTAGAGTACCACGCCTGTGTCGCTTATTTAATACCATATAGTTCTTTCTTTAGCCTAAAAACATAGTTAGGATTATTTATTAATGAAAAACCTTCAGCTTGCTCCATATAGACTTCTTCCCCAAGATCACCACTTAGGAAGGCACACTTCATGTCCCTTTTGTGCAAAAGTACAAGTCTTTTGTGCAAAAAACATCTTGATTGTGTCCAGTCTCATGACTGGTGCAAAAGTATCTTCATAATCAAGGCCTTCCACTTGTGACTAACCCTTACACACTAGTTTGGCTTTGTTTCTAACAACTTGACCCTATTCATTCATCTTATTTTTCAATACCCATTTTGTGCCAATGACATTGTTTTCGATAGGTCTTGGTGTTAGTTCCCAACTCTTTT
The DNA here is from genome assembly GCA_000404065.3 of Pinus taeda. Taxonomy (NCBI): domain Eukaryota; kingdom Viridiplantae; phylum Streptophyta; class Pinopsida; order Pinales; family Pinaceae; genus Pinus; species Pinus taeda. Next base: position 9,962 of record APFE030313994.1, on the reverse strand, counting down.
TCTTCTCAATTTGGTATAACTCCTTGCTCATAGCATCTATCCAAAATTTATCTTTACTGTCCTATTCAAAGTTCATTGGCTCTATCTGTGACAATATAGGTATATGAACTTGGTCATATTTTTCTGTTAGTTTCCTCCTTGTGTGTACTCCTTCACTTTAATCTCCAATAATTTGATTTTCAGGATGATTCTTTTGAGCGTGTCTTAAGGGTCCATTTGAATGAGTCTCTGTATATTCTAATTCTTCATCTTGTACTTCATTATCTTGACTGATATGATGATGATGATATGGAGGATTGATAAAACTTGTGCTCTTGTTCTTATTGGGTAGCTCTTCGTCAACATTTACATCTATGCATTCCACAATCTTATATAAAATTTTATTATAACATCTGTATCCCTTACTTTTTGATGAATATCCCAAAAATATCCCTTTGTCAGATCAAGCATGAAAATTTCCTAGATTTTGACCATTATTTTTGTATAACTTTTACTCTTGAACACTGTAAAATGCTTTATTGATGTCGGTTTCCCGTGCCATAGTTCATATGGTGTCTTATCACAATTTGGTCTGAGATGTGCCTTATTGAGAATATGTATTTTTTGTATGCACCACTTCTTCCCAATAAGTTCGAGCAATGTTTCTCTCTTGCATCATGGCTCTGGTAATTTTCTAAACCTACCTATTCTATGATTCTGTAACTCCATTCTGTTGTGGTGTGTTTACAATATTATATTGTTGTTTTATCCCAAATTCATTACATAGGTTTGAAAGGTCATCTTATCTAAATTCACCTCCTTTGTCTGACCTTATGCACTTTATCTTACACCCTGTTTCATTTTCTGCCAATGCCTTGAATGTTTTAAATTTATCAAATTCTTATGAATTATTTATGAGAAGTGCCACCCAAGTCAATATCGAATATTCATTGATCACCAGCATGAAATATTGTTCTCCTCTTAGTGCTTCTATTTTGGAAGGCTCACACAGATCCATATGAACTAGCCGTAAAGGCTTACTACTTGATAGTTTATCATTGACTTTGAATGATGTTCGTGTTTGTTTAACCATTTGACATGACTTGCACATAGTGTTTTGAGGCTTATTTTTTTTTGGTAGATCTCTGATTTATGTCTTCCTACTAAGTTTGATGAGGTGATCAAATTTTAGTTGCCCCAATCTCCTATTCCATAGCCAAGATTCATCTTGTTTGTTGATGTAGCATTCCTCACTATGTTCTTTCAAGATATATACATAATTCTTAGTTCAAACTACTTTAGCCATAACCTTCCCTATAGATGTTGACCCGATTTGATCTCTAAAGAGAACATCACAACCTTTGTCACACATCTGACTTACACTCAACAAGTTATGTTTTAGACCATATACAAACAATACATCTTGAGCCTTTACTCTCCTACTATTCCAACTGACTGTACCCTTTCCTCTAATTCTTCTTGCTTCATCACCACCAAATGTGAAATTTCCAGCTTTATTTTCATTCAGTGAAAAAAAAATTGATTTTATCTCCTATCATATGTCTAGAGAAGCCACTGTCCATGTACCATTTATTATTTTTATCTTGAGCATATAGAATTAGGTCACACTTATCAGGTTTCTTTTCTTCCACCTTCTTTCTCCATTGCATGATTCCATTTCTTCCATAAATATTCTGAGATGTTAATCTAATATCTTTAAGTTGACATTCATATGACTTGTGGCCAAAGATGTGACAATAAAAACATTCAATGTTATCAAGGAGAGGAGAAAATGCATTTTTGTCTAGATTCATGATTATTTTAATGTTTCTAAATCCATTCTGTCTTATCGTAAAATTTACCAAATCAATTCTTTTGACATAAGCTCTATAATTTATGCATTTATGTCAAAAAAAATTATAGCAGTAACAATATCCATAAAAAATATAGATATGTATCTGGTAGTGGATTTTATTTGAGAATCTAACCATCTTGACATTTGATAATCCTGTCTCTTGAGGAAGTGCAGTTTTTGATAGGTGGTTGTTTGATTGTCCATTTCTTTTGCATTCTGTAATTTACCAACAATGTTCCTTTGTAGTTGTTCATTTTGTGTTGATGTGTTGCTGAAGCTTTTGTTCTCATATTGATGTGAGTTGTCATCCTCATACCTAGCATATTTTACAAAGGCAATTGTCCTTTTATCCTTTGTCTTGGGTTTATTGGATTCTCCTTCATAGCTTAACTCAATATTTATATGTGGAGGCCTCTGAGCATCTAATATCACATCCAGTTTTTTAGACCCTTTTATCTATTGAATATTCATGTTTAGTTCAGTTTGAGTCTTCTCTAGATTTTTTTTCATATTTACCACCACTTCCTCTGATCTTTCACAGTCCTAGCTTTTCTCCTTTATTTGCTTCATTAAAATGTATTCCGACTTTTTTTTTCTTCAATTTCAACTTTCAAGTTGATAGTGTATTCTGAATTTGATTCTTCATTTACATATTTCAATAGGATCTTTTTTTCCTTTTATTCTTTAGCTTAAACCTTTCTATTTCATCTAGGGCACTAATTAACTCCCTCGCAAGGTCTACGTCACCTTCCTCTTCTTCCTCAAATTCTTGGAAATCCTTTTCAAGTTCTACTAAGGCCATGAGCATGAATTCACTGGTTTCATATTCACTAAAGGATTCATTGGAACTTTTAGATCCATTGCTATCTTCTTGAGCATAAAAAATTTTTCTTTCGAAATTTCTCTCTTTCTACATTTTGTTAGACTTGTTCTCCTCTTTCCCTTTAGGATGATTTTCCTCTTTCTTATAATGAAATTTTGATGCACAATGTCCCACTCTTCCACATCTAAAACATTTAAATGGAAGTTTTCCTTTGTACTTACCGGTTCCTTTCTTCAACCTTCTAAAAAATTTTGCTTCTTCTTCATCAAAACCTGAGCATGAACACTTATTTTATTCTATGGGATTGTCTGCATTGAAAGCTTCCTCTCTATTGGATACCTTCCTTTTCTGAATTCTCATCTCATATGTTGTCAAAGAGCCACATAGTTGATCTCTATTCAAAGTCTCAAAGTTTGTTGTTTCTTCTATAGTTGAAACCTTAGGATTAAATTTAGAAGGTAATGACCTTAATATTTTCTAAACTATTACACTTTCTTTGATTGTTTCTCATAGAGCAAGCATGATATTTACAACTTCATCAACTCTTAAAAATAATTTAGCTATATCTTCAAATTCATTCATTTTTAAGGTCTTAAATTGCGTTTAATACACTTGTAATTTGGCTATCTTTACCCTTTTATATCCTTCGTTAATATTTTCTAATTTAAGCCAAATATCTTTAGCTGTCTCACAATGCATTACTTTGATAAATTTAGACTCACATAGACCATTCAGAAGTTCATTCATAGCTTTTGCATTAGCTATAAAATTCAGTTCGGCATCTTTGTAACTAGTTGTTTCCTTTGGTTCTTCATACCCTATCATCATATCAACCTAGACTTCTACTCCTAGAGACATTAAATATTTCTTCATTCTCACTTTCTAGAAGGCATGGTTTGTACCAGTAAATAGAGGGGCTTTATTTGTTGAGTATCCTTCTTGACTAGCCATTTGAATGACTTAGGACCTCCTTCTAGTTGTTAGACTACTATTGAAGCAACTTAATTCTAATACCAATTGATATTTATGATTAGGAATTACTAAGATGCGGGGTGGGGTGAGTCAATAATTCATGGTTCTTTACTTTTTCTCAACTTAATTCTTATTATGCAGCTAACGGTTTATGTTCGTGCTTAATTATTATTGAATTCATTTCGCATGTTTCAAAGAGAAAAAAAATGTAGATTTATTTATTGGGAATTCAAAAACATTCACACAACATTCAAGAACAAACACATGAAGACGCCATATATAAGTGGAAACCCTGAAGGGAGAAAACCATGAATTTTAGGTTGAAAGTGATATGAAGGCAGGTTGATACTCCTTATTACATCATATTTCTGTAGGCTCCAACTTAAAAGAGGCTCCTAACTCAAAGGAAGCTCCAACTCCCAAAAGTTTTATGTAGGCAACAACCCACAAGAGGCTCCTACCTCAATAGGCTACAACTTGTTCCTTTTCAAACTAGAACATAGAAAGGGACAAAAATCTCTCAATCACAACATCATGTCTCAAATATTGGTTACCTCGTTTACAGTTCTGCTGTCAAGTCTACTGTTGCATTACTTCTCCTTTTCACTTTGTATATCTTCTCTTGCTGCTCATCAACTTTCTTATGAAGATTGTTGTTCTTCTAAAAAGGGTTCTTTTATCATTCCACATTGTATATTTATATGCAAACCATATTGGTTGTTCGTATTCTTTGCAAGAATATGAAATGAATCATTGTCTCTTGGACTTCCAAAAACTCCTCACAAGCTTGTCTCTTCACTTTTAGTTTTGAAAAGAAAAATTGTAATATAAATAGAGCTCAATTAAAACAACTCAATCAGCAATGATTACAAGAGACAAATCAATTATTATTATTATTTTATTTTATTTTTTTATTCTTTTTTTTTTTTTTTTATGTCTACATTTTATATTCAGTAAAACATATATATATTTCATCTTTTGTAATGTCCCATTTTAACAATTTTCAATCTTCACATTCAACCTTTGAACTTCACATTTAACTTTCAACCTTTGGACTTCACATTTAGTTTTCAACCTTTGCACTGTATGTCACTTTTAGTCTTTTTCATTCAAGATCACCAATCTAACATTTAACATTCATCTCACCAATCCAATATTCAATATTCAGCATGAATTATCACCAATGTGGTTAATGACATTAATGCGAATATTGCCAACATTTAAAAACATATTTTTGTTTTCAAATCATTTGGTGGCCAAGTTTGGATGGAAATTTATCTCCACACTGAGTGTGCAATCTTACTATTACATAGGAATATATTTCCCCTTGTTCTTTGTAGGAAGGGATTAGAAAGGAAAACAAACTTGGGATGAATATCTCATCCATTTGGATAGCGGTTCTAAATTCCTTCAATCTCATTGAAAAAGGTTTAGCTTGGAAGGTTAACAAGGGTGACAAAATGTGGATTGGTGTTGATCCTTGGCTTGGGAGAGGCATGGCCCATATTCTCCCTCAACAACTCATTGATTTTTGAAGGAACGAGGGGTTTCCAAAACTTGTCCATATTAGCAGTCGGGTCAACATGACTATTTGGAGACAAGGTTAGAAATTAGCCAACGAGCTTGGGCTAGTGGCTGAGTTTCATGAGCCCTAGAAGGCTTATCTAACTTCCCTATCTAATAGTTACATTAAGATTTCTAAGAGGGAGGGAAAATTTGTCTAGTGTGGTTCCCTATTTTGTTACTACACACCAAAACATGGTTATCTTGTACTGTTCATAGATAGAGCACCAATAAATATGAAATGGTGGTTGTAGGAATTATGGAAGGCAAAATTCCACATAAAAGAAAAATTATTTATGTGGTATCTAATGAATAGGAAATCCCCTACCTAGGAGGTTCTTCTTAAGAGCTTTGCAATTAGGGTGGGACAATTCTCACTCTTCAACAATAATGAAGAATCCCTTGAGAGTGTCTTCATAATTTGTCCCTTTTTTTTCAAAAGGTCTAGAGTCCATGTAAATATATTTTATATCACAATAGAAGTTGGGAAGGAAATTTTCTTGAGTTAGCATGGAGGAATTGGCACTCTGGCTTGACCACAAGTACATATTGAGCTCTTCCTCTAACTATTTGCTGGAGGGTTTGGCTGGCATGAAATAAGGTTATCTTTCAATAAGATACTTCCACCCTGAGAACATATCTATATAAGCTCTCGTAATCCTTACACATTTCTCCCCAAAAAAGGCATCAACCCTCCCAGATGTACAATCAATGAAACACCAAATCGTTCAAATCCATGGGCTTATTTCGACGGGGCTTCTATAAAAAAATAGCACTAGGAGTGGTAGGGGTTTTTTAATTCACTTACCAGACAATAATTATCTACATGTTAAAATGGGTTTTGACCCAGAAAATATCAACCAAGTATAACTTCTGGCATGGAAATTCCTTCTAGCATTTATAGTAGAAAAAGGGTGGACATAAATTCGAGTATGTGGCGACTTAATGCTAGTCATCAACTAGGTAAACAAAACCCATGCATGCAGAAATACCTTTCAAGTTCCCATTATGGAGGACTTGGGAAGGATCATGGAAGCTTTCACATATTTCTCCTATGTTCATATCTATCACCAACAAAACAGGAGCATTGATAGACTATCTAAATTAGTCCTAGAGATGGACAAGGAGCTTTGGTATATACTCTTTGTACAAGATTACTCTTCTTATGCATTCTTCCATAGGACATTCATGGACTACCAATGAATGGTCTATGTAATAATTCATAAGAAGATTCATCTTATAGAGAGTGTATATACCAAAGCTCCTTGTCCATATCTAGGATCGACTTAGATAGTCTATTAGCAGTCTTGTTTTGTTCATGATACATATGAACATAGGATAAATATTTGAATTCTATTTTGTTCTCACAATTCTCACACATCCCCCCCCCCCAAAAAAAAAAAAGGCATCAACCTTCTAGATGTATAATCAATGAAACACCAGACCGTTGAAATCCATGGGCTTATTTCAATGGGGCTTCTATAAATAATAGCACTAGGAGTGGTGGGTGTTTTGTGCTTCACTTACCAAAAAATAATTTTGTACATGTTAAAATGGGTTTCGATCGAAGAAATAACAACCAAGTAGAATTGCTAGCTTAGAAATTCCTTCTACATTCATAGTAGAAAAAGGGTGGACATAAATTCAAGTATGTTCCGACTTAATGTTAGTTATCAACTAGGTAAACAAAACCCATGCATAAAGAAATACCTTTCTAGTTCCTGTTATGGAGGAATTGGGAAGGATCATGGAAGCTTTCACATATTTTTCCTATGTTCATATCTATCGTGAACAAAATAGGACCATTGATAGACTATCTAAATCGGTCCTAGAGATGGACAAGGAGCTTTGGTATATACAATCTCTACAAGATGACTCTTATTATGCATTGTTCCACAGGCCAGTCATGGACTACCAATGAATGGTCTGTGGAAGAATGCATAAGAAGAGTCATGTTATAGAGAGTGTATATACCAAAGCTCCTTGTCCATCTCTAGGAATGATTTAGATAGTCTATCAGCAGTCTTGTTTGTTCATGATATATATGAACATAAGAGAAACATGTGAAAGTTGTTTTGTTCTCATAATCCTTACACATTTCACCCCAAAAAAGGTGTTCGGCCTTACTTACTAATGTAAATCAGGCTTCAATTTCTCTGTCAACCCAAGTAGGTACACTTAGAGGTGCTATCTAATATATATAGATCTAGAAGGATTTAGTTTCTAAATGATAGCTTAATGTGGAAAAATCAACAATGTTCTTTTACAAGAGGTTTCTCTTTGTCTATTTAACCCTTAAGAATTTATTTAAATGAAACAAATCTAATTGTCTATATGGAAAACATAGTCCTAATTACTCATCACACAAAATAGTGAATGAAGTATGTAACTTTGGAGATCAACAATAGTGAAACCTCTTAAAAGTTTTAGTCAGTAAACTACCAATTGAGCTTTGCAACTACAAATCACAACCAATGAACAATAAACTATAAATCAAGTTATGAGATAAAAACCACGAAATAGAAAGCACAATTGTCAATTTGAAGATAAATATCAATCGATGTTTTCTTACAAAACTCATTCACAAAAGATGTTGATCTTTTCAATTAAAAATTTCCAATTTTATAAACTTGCATCATATTAATTGAATGACAATTCTAAGTATCAGATCTATCTATGCAATCGTAAAAGAGAATTCAAGGAAAAGTGTACTAGCTCTGTAGTGGGGTCCTCCACACTTTGCAAGCAAACCTTAAAGTAATTCAAATGAAGAAAACAATTGGATCCGAAACATAAATATGGACTCCAACACTGTATCTCTATACTCAAGTCTGGAAATCAAAATTACATAAACTGTGTTCCCAAGTTTTTCATCTATCAACAACTACTAAACTACATAATTCTCCTTTTCAATTATTTATCCTAAATCTTCACAACAAGAGGAAGTTATTCATACTCCTCATAATCCTAATGAAATCCTAATAATTACATCAAAGGAGGTAAAATTAATTCGGATCCTCAGTTTGAGCAAAATCCCAAAATAGCCAAGTTTGTTCACAAAATCTAGAATTTCAGTGAAAATGGTTGGGTTTGACTAGCGTTAACCGACCACCTAGAATCTTCAAATCTGAGAGTGGATAGGTATTACACCATCCTTATACATTTAGGATCAAACCCCAGGCACTTGAATTTTCCAGTCTATCCTGCAACATGTCAAACCATAGAGCCATTACAGGAAGTTACAACAACTTGTATTTTTCTAGAAATTTCCAATTTCAACACAAAAATTCCTAAGATTGATTCCAAGATATAAATAATGGAACTAAAATTATATCAATCACTTTCTAAGGAATATGGAGGAAATTTAAAGGCTAAATAAAGAAAAAAGAGGAATAAAAGAGGGTTTTTACATAATATAATCAGTCGTAAATTGGTACCAACAAAAGGCATCAACCCTCCAAGATGTATAATAAATGAAACACTAGACCATTAAAATCCATGGGCTTATTTTGATGGGGCTTCTATAAACAATAGAACTAGGAGTGGTGGGGGTTTTGTACTTCACTGACTAGACAATAATTCTCTACATGTTAAAATGGGTTTTGACCCGGGCAATAAAAGCCAAGTAGAATTTCTATCTTGGAAATTCCTTCTATCATTCGTAGTAGAAAAATGGTGGACATAAATTCAAGTATGTGGAAACTTAATGATAGTCATCAAATAGGTCAAGAAAACCCCATGCATACGGAAATACCTTTCTAGCTCCCATTGTGGAGGACTTGGGGAGGATCATGGAAGCTTTCATATATTTCTCCTATGTTCATATCTATCGTGAACAAAATAGGATCGCTGATAGACTTTCTAAATTGGTACCAGAGATGGACAAGTAGCTTTGGTATATACACTCTCTACAAGATGACTCTTCTTATGCATTCTTCCACAGGTCATTCATGGACTACCAAGCTCCTACTCCGAACACTTAAAAAAATGCTGCTATTTATTTACGATTGTCTTTTTATTGTTGTATATTATGGTTGCATGTCTCTACTTGGCTTATGGTATTGCTCCCCTTCTAAAGGAAGGCCGACACTCTATACACACTTATTTTCACACTAAAACACATGGTTTTATTTATGATTTTACTAAGCAAATCTATGGATGGACTAAAGGCTACATTGACATTTTTCTTGGCACTTTAAAACTTTGTTCTTTGAGTACAAATATTACAGTTTTAGCTCGCTATGTTTTTTGGACAACTTAAGTGGACATAAGTGGACTTGACCTCAAAAGGACTATATTTTTTAAAAAGAGTTAATCTTGCGGACAAAACCAACCTCCCTAGAAGCCTAAGACTTTCTAGTGACAAACAAGACAATTAAGAGAAATCCTTCTCTAAACATGTATTTACCATACAAGAAATCAAGTGTTTAGATCCTACCTGTAGTCCAACGCTGTTGTAGTAGTCCAGCATCGTCGATCCGGATGAGCTCCTCCTTCACTTTGAAACCTGCATTCACTAACAATCAAACGATTAAATAGCACCTGAATATCTCATAAAATAAAACATATTCAACATACAGACCAAGGAGTATATGAAACAACTCATTAATAACAAATTGTTGAGAAGAATGGATTTATTTGTATTAATAGGAAACAAAAGAAACCATTACAACCTGAGCCTTGGTGTTGTGCAAGTTCCTCCCAGGGTCCAGCAAGAGTTTTCCTTTACTTTGATAAGCTAACCCACTTCCAAATGAAACAAGAAAGGAT
>APFE030313982.1:0-29477 GCA_000404065.3 Pinus taeda | reverse complement strand
TACCTCTTTTATAAATATGGTATTTGGCCCATAGGATTCACTTAAATAAAACCTATTCTTGAAAATTAGGGTGAATGGAAGGTTGTAACTCCTAGTTTCAAGGGCTAAATTTACCTTTTATACCCTCTCCCTTAAGATAAGGTGGGCTATTTGAGGTGATTTGTAAAAATGTACTATGATACAAAATATTCACCCACTAAAAATTTAAAACACCTTAATTTCACCAAAGGGTGAACATTCACCCCTAAAATTTTCCATGCTTATTATTGGATGATCTGATATTGGTTGGGCTTGATTTGACTGTGTACACCTGTGTTAACCTTTAAATGTCATGATATGGGTTTGTCTGAAGCTCAGAAGTGTAACAAAGTAATGAGTTGATATTTGCAAAGTTATGAGTTGATATTTGCAGATTTATATGTTGGTTCGCCTCTTCAAAGGTGTGTGTACACGTAGGTTATACTCTTAAAAATAATGTATACAAAAGAAAATCTTCTTTTTCAGATCTCACTAATCAATCTGATCAAATTTTCTTGTTTTACTATTGTCTGTCAATGAAGTCTTCTTAGATCTGAATGTAAAATTGAATGCATAAGGAGGCTGGTATTTGATTGATTGATTGTATAAGTGAGAAGAAGTGATCTCTGATGCTGCCTGTGTAAAGCTTTGTAAGTTGACAGTAGATGTTCAGTGTATTGTTGGTTGGTACAGACTTGGTTCAAAAGTTTATATTTGTAGTAGTTTGGAAGGTATACGCAGGTTTTATTAGTGGAAGTAGCGTATACATGCAGTTTGGGTTTAGCCAAGTAGCGTATGCACTCTGATGCATGGTTTTTGAGGTTACAACTAGTTATAAATGATGATGCAGGATTCTAGGTTCAATGCAATGTTCTGGTGTCAGTGATCTGATTGTTCATATTAGCTGAATGTTGGTTGATGCAGTTTAAGTTTAAAAGGTTTTGATGGGTCCAGTATGAATATTGGATGAAACATGGCCTTCAAATTGTGGTGTTGTGATCCAGGAGTATCCAGTCTAAAAAATAATGAAACGTTGTCCCTAGAGGAAGAAATAAAGTTGGAGCCTTTTGTAGGTCGGCACCTATGTACTAGTAAACAAATTGGCTAGTACAAGAGCTAGGGGTTCGCAGCTCCCTTTTAGTAGAAGCTGGAAAACGAGAGAAGGTTGTAGCCTTCTGCAGGTGGGTACCTACATACTTGTATGAGTCTGCACCAGTACAAGATTGTAAACAAATTTTCTTATTATTGAAGGAAGATAGAGATGACAACAGTAGGTGGTTTTCACCGGCATTGGGTTTCCACCTTAAATCTTGGTGTTCATGTGTGTTTCTTATGTGTGATGCTTTATTCTATTTTTATTACATTGCCTAATAAGTTCTTGATGCACTGGTTTAAGATCAACACATGATTTTTCTAAATCACAAGTTCTCTAGATATACGCTGGTTTATCCAATCACGGTTGTGTGTACATGCTAGTTGACTTAATTGAAGTAGTGCATATAAATATATTTGGGAAATAAAATTATTGATCTGATAACACTGATTCAACCCCCTTTCAGTATTATTTCTAGAAATTGGTATCAGAGCAGGTCCTTGAGAAGAAGCTTGATTTCTTGAAGGTAGATCTTTCAAGATGAATAATCACAAAGGCATGGGATCCATTAGACCGCTAATCTTAAATGGGAGAAACTTAGTATATTGGAAAATAGGAACCAGAGCCTATCTACAGTTTCTTGGAACCGATGTTTGGGAAATTATGTAAGGAGGATATCAATTTCCAGCAGTAATTCCTACAGACTCTGTAGGTAAGAAGTTATATGAAACTAATGCCAAAGTTGTCAATACATTACTGGGAATTCTGTCAAAATCAGAATATGTCAAGGCTATGCAGCTCAAGATAGCCAAAGAAATATGGGACAAAATCATTCATAGCTACGAAGGAGACTCTCAGGTAAAACGTGCTAAGCTTCAAACTCTCAGAATTCAGTATGAAACTCTTAAGATGCATAATGATGAGAGTGTATCCAGTTACTTTTTATGTATAGATGAGACTGTTAATTGTATGAAGAATGGGTGAAGAAATAAAGTTACTTTAGCTGAGAAAATATTGAGATCTTTGTCTTCTAAATTTGTGTCAAAAGTGTCTGACATAGAAGAAAAACAAGATCTTCACACTATCACTGTGACTCAAATTCATGGAATCCTAACTGCCTTTGAAATGGGAAAAGAAGGTCCATTAGATATGAGAGAAGCCGCATTTAAAGCATTAGCAAAGGGAAAACAAAATAAATGGAACAATGAATCAGGACACGTTTCTAAAGAAGAAGGTGAGGTAAACTTTGTCAAGAAGCTTCAACAGGGGTCTGGAACATTCAGAGGTAAGCCACCTTTCAAATGATTTGCTTGTGGTAGAGTCAGCCATTATGCTACCAAATCTCTTCATAAATATAAATATGAAAAAGGGAAGGAATATGCAAAAGGCAATAGGAAATAGGTTATGAATAGAAGGAGTTACTATACGCATGAATATAGTGATGGTTTATCTAATAGTGATGAAGATGAAACTGAACATGATTATAGAATTCTAATGGCTTATGACAATGATGATTTTTTGGATGCATTAGAAGAGGAATAATTTTATGAAGAAATCACTAAACCCAAAATCTATTTAGAAGAATTGAATATGATCATAGATACTTTGACACACCAACTTGCTGAAAGAGAAAAACACAATGAAAATCTAGAATCTGAAATTGTGGGTCTAAGAAAATATCTTGAGAAGACAAAATCTCTCAATCTTAGATTTTCTAAAGGATCAAAAACTTTAAATGAAATTATCAAAGTTCAACGTTCTCCTCTGATAAAGATAGGTCTTGGATATATTGAAGAATCATCTCAATCACAGAAGCTGTCAACCAACCTCCACCGGAAGCTATCTTGATGCAACAAAGACCAGTGAATAGTATGTCAATTGTTAGCAAAGGCTTAAAACTAATCATCAGGTAAATCATACTCAATTTACTCCAAGGATGAATATCAATAGAAGCCAAAACCAACAGGTAAACAATGTCAAAAGATTTAATGGTCGCAGAAACTTCTTTAATGGGCAATGGTTTTCTTGTCATAACTTTGGGCACAAGGTTTCTCAATCTGTTGCTTACAAAACCATCATGACTAGAGAAGCACGAAATCAAAGGAGTGTAATAGGAATCAAGAAATGTTCCTATAATAACTTTTCTCCTCTTGAAAATGAAATAGAATACTCGATTTGTAACAACTTTGGTCATGAATAATCTTAGTGTAGGAGCAAATTTTGGCCAACACTTCAAAAGGAGAAAATTCCATTAAATCCCAAGATATGGAGAAGGAAGGAATCTCAATCAAAAAGATGTGGTATAGCCTTGTATGCAAAAGGAAAAGAAAATCAATGGTACATCGACAGTGGATGCTCCAAACACATGACACGTGATAAAGAGAAAATCCACCCATATAATGTTTTAGAAAAAGAAAAGAATGTCTCATTTGGAAATGACACTCCAGCTTTCATTAAAGGTAAAGGTTCTATTTTCTTGAAAGAAAAGGTTAAAGCTGGAAATGTTATGTATGTAGATGGTTTAAAGCATAACCTATTGAGTGTCAATCAAATGTGTGAGCAGGGAATTGAAGTAGTGTTTCGATCAAACATATGTTTTGTTCATGAGCTTGATATAGGAAAGATCATGATCAAAGGTAAAAGAACGCCAAACAACTTATACATTCTCAAAGGAGGACAACAACAATGCTATCTAAGAAAAACAACTGAAAACTGGCTGTGGCATAGAAGATTGTGACATCTAAGCTTTTCTCAAATAAGAAAAGAATGCAAGCTCATGGCAGTTCGTGATCTTCCAGATATCAGCATCCCATAAGATACCATATGCAAACCATGTCAAATCGGTAAGCAAACCAAAGTTCACTTCATTGAAAAGGAAGGGTCACCAAGTAAGCCTCTTGAACTTATCCATACTGATGTATGTGGACCAATAAGGAAAAAACCACCTCATGGAGAAGAATACTTTATTTTGTTTATTAATGATTTTTGTAGAATGTGTTGGATATGTCTTGTAAAGCATAAAGATGGAGCATTTCAAAATTTTAAAGCCTTCAAATCTTTGGTTGAAAATGAATCAGATTAGAAAATCAAATTTCTCAGATCTGATTGAGGGGGAGAATTCGCATCAGATGAATTCATTGACTTTTGTGAACAACATGGAATAAAAAGTAAATTATCCACTGCAAGAACTCCTCAACAAAATGGTGTGGTAGAAAGGATTAACATAATAGTTCAACAAATGGTTTGAGCTATGGTAGATGAATCTGGAACTCCTGTAACCTTCTGGGGTGAAGTTGCATTTGCTGTCGTGACTATTCTCAACAAAGAAAATGTTCAGGTAAATAGCACTCAAACTCCACATGAACATTGGTATGGTAAGCCTCCTACTCTAAAACACTTTAAAGTTTTTGGAAGCAAATGTTTTATCAAAAGGACTAATGAAAAAATTGCTAATTTTGAACCCAAAGCAGATGAAGTTATTCTTCTTGGTTATTATTCTAGAAGTAAAGGATACAAATGTTATAATAAATGACTTCGGAAAATTGTTGAAAGCATTAACGTTGTAGTTGATGAAACATGTAAAAATCCAGAATAGATGAATATGACAATGAGGAAGATGGGGATTGCTTTCCCACATCAAATCAAAATGATATTGAAGAAGAAAAAAATGAAGTACCAGAAGAAGATATAGAAAATAGGTAAAAGACTCCATCCAGGTACGTTCAGAAGAATCATCCAGAATCTCAAATTCTAGGAGAAAAATGGTATAGAGTATAGACAAGAAGAACACTTACAGTAATCTCAAGTTATCTAGCATTATTATCGTCCACAAAGCCTTAGAATGTAAATGAAGCCTGAAAAGATGAATGTTGGGTCAAGGCCATGGATGAAGAATTATATCAAATTGAAAAGATGATACTTGGGAGTTAGTTCCTACACCTCATGATAAAGATATTATAGGAAAAAAATGGATATTTAAGAATAAGATGAATGAAAATGGAGAAGTTATTAGAAACAAGGCAAGACTTGTTTGCAAAGGTTATGCCCAACAAGAAGGTATAGATTTTGAAGAAACTTTTCCACCTATTGCGAGAGTTGAAGCCATAAGGATGTTTCTTGCTCTTTCTAGTTTTTGAAAATTGAAAGTATATCAAATGGATGTAAAATTAGCCTCTATTAATGGAGATTTAGAAGAAGAAGTTTATATTGAACAAGTAGAAGGATTCATTCTTGGAAATGATGCAAAACTTGTATGCAGACTCAAAAAGGCTCTCTATGGTATGAAACAATCTCCAAGGGCTTGGTATTACCACCTTGACAAATATCTACACCAAAAAGGTTTTACAAAAGGTTATGTAGATAATAATTTATACACAAATATTGAAAATGATAAATTGCTAATTATTGTTGTTTATGTTGATGATATCATTTTTGGTAGCAATGAAGAATCTATGAGTCAGAATTTTGCTTTAGTAATGCAACAAGAATTTGAAATGTCCTTACTTGGTGAACTTACTTATTTTCTTGGTCTACAAGTTCAGCAGACAAAAGATGGTATCTTTCTTTCACAAACCAAATATCTCAAGAAGATTTTGAAAAAGTATGAAATGGAAGATTCTAAACCAGTATGTACTCCAATGGGTAACAAGATGCAATCTCAACTCTAATGACGAATCACCAACAGTAAACCAACCAACTTATAGATCTATGATTGGAAGTCTTCTTTATCTAACAGGTACCAGACCTAACATCATGCATGCAGTAGGAACTATTCGAAGGTTCCAAGAAAATCCAAAGGAATCACATCTCTAGGTAGTCAAAAGAATTTTCAAATATGTTCAAGGAACTCCAGACTTTGGACTATGGTATCCTAAAGATAAAAATCTTACTGTTCATTCATATACAGATGCAGATTGTGCAGGAAGTGTTGATGATCGAAAGAGAACTAGTGATGGTGCATTCTATATGGGTTCCCAATTAGTATCTTGGTTCAACAAGAAACAAAGTTTGATTGCTTTATCTACGGCTAAAGCAGAATATGTGGCTGTTGCATCTTGCTGCACACAACTACTTTGGATAATCCAAACTTTGCAAGACATTCAGATCACATATACTCTACCCATCTCAATTTTATGTGATAATACAAGTGCCATCAGTATTTCAGAAAATCCAGTCATGCACTCCAACACCAAGAACATACCCATCAAGAACCATTTTCTACAAGAAAAAGTGCTTCAACAAAAGGTCAAATTGGAATATGTTCCCTCCAAAGAACAGGTTGTTGATATATTCACTAAACCACTACCCAGAGAAAAATTTGAATATCTCAGACAAAAGCTGAGTGTAGATGCCGCATCATCCTACTGTTAAATCCAGTCTTTTAGAGGATGGTTATTATATGTGTGTTTCACGCACTATAGTCAAATATACATGCGGGTTTTTGTGGCTGAAGTAGTGTATATGTTTTTCCAACAGAAAAACAGTGGGTCCAACTCTGTTATGGGTGCTCTATCTGATGTTGATGATTACAATCTGACGATATGCTTTGTTCATTGATTTTTATCTGACTAAAAAAGACGTCTCGATGAATAAAATTTTGAAAATGCATAGGTACCATAGGTTTAGGGGGAACATTAGCCTTCACACGCATTCTGCATTGTTGGCATTATGGTTGCTGAGTCCAGCTATGACTATAGATATTTATGCCATTAGTTTCTTAAGTCATGTAAAGGTCTAGGGTGTGATATGACTTCTCATACATTTGAATGAGTCCTATTGGACAAATGATGTAATTCATATCCCCACTTGGTTGGGTGGATGAGTCAAATGTGGTGCATCCCCACTTGGTTGGCTGATTGATGTATGTATGAGTCACTCGTCATAAGTAGTTCATAATCACTTAGTTGAGTTATAGAATCATGTTATTATTTTGAATCATATCTCTGCAAACTTGGCATGTACTCAGGGCGAGCATGGACAACATAATGTATATCAAAGGAGGGAAGTTTCCCTTTGCCCTTGATGTCAAAGGGGGAGAATATTTTAGTGTTAGTATTTTGGTGTTGCATGTTATATATAACAATTACTATAGCTTGAAATAATCAACACCATCATGGTTTCCATCAAGTCTAAAGGGGGAGATTGTTTGCATTATGAGACAAGTGTTGTCCTTCATAGAAACTCACTCACAGGTCAATTCATTTTTGGTAAAAGGCAACTGACAATACAACAAGTATATTCATAGGTTATAGGGCAATGGTATATAAGAACATAAAGATGGAACTAAGGTCTACTGATCATAATAAAGAAGGTAAAGGAAAGGGCTAATACACACTGGTCCACTTAGTCAAAATAATGTATACACATTGGTCCACAGAACAAAAAGTGCATATACGTATACACACACTCCCATAGGAAGAAAAGCATGTACATGTTGGAATACCAAGGTTTTGGTCTGAGGTATTTGGTCTGTGGTATTGACCCTAGGTATTTGGTCCAAGGTATTTGGTATGTGGTATTGACCCTAAGTATTCAGTCCAAGGTATTGGTCATAAGTGGTTTTGGTCCAAGGTATTGAAAAAGGGCCTAAAGCTATATAAGGAGGAGAAGATGATAAGGCCAAGTGTTCAAGTGTATGGGTTTCTATGAAATACTTCTATCTGGAGTATATTTTATGTTGCAGGCTATGTTTGTGATTTGATCTGAAATACTTGGTGCACCTTGAATTCAATGTTGGATCAAGATCATGAGACCTTAAATGACTTATTATTGGATGATCTGATATTGGTTAGGCTTGATCTGACTGTGTACAGCTATTTCATTCTTTAAATGTCATGATCTAGGTTTGTCTGAAGTTCAGAAGTGCAACAAAGTTATGAGTTGATATTTGCAGATCTGTACACTAATTCATCTCTTCAAAATTGTGTGTACATGTAGTTTATACTCTTCAAAATAGCGTATACAAAAGAAAAGCCTATTTTCTAGATTTGATTAATCTATCTTATCAAATTTTGTTGTTTTATTGTTGTCTGTCAATGAAGTCTTCTTAGATCTGAATGTGAAACTGAATGCAAAAGGAGGATGGTATTTGATTAATTGACTATATAAATGAGAAGAAGTGATATTTGTTTCTGCCTGTGTAAATCTTAGTAAGTTGATGGTAGATGTTTAGTATATTGTTGGTTGATACAAACTTGATTCAAAAGTTTATATTTGTAGTAGTTTCGAAGGTATACACAGGTTTGATTAATGGAAGTAGCATATACATGTAGTTTCAGATCAACAAAGTAGCGTATATATATTGATGTATGGTTTTTGCTGAATGATGATGCAGGTTTCTAGGTTCAACATAGTGTTCTGGTGTCAGTGATCTAATTGTTCAGATTAACTGAATGTTGGTGGATTATGTTTAAGTTTAAATGTTTTTGATGGGTCCATTATAAAAATTGGATGAAACGTGGCCTTCAAATTGTTGTGTTGTGATCTAGGAGTATCCAGTCTAAAAATTCATGAAACGTGGTCCCTGGAGGAAGAAATAAGGTCGTAGCCTTCTGTAGGTCGGCACCTATGTACTAGTAAATAAATTGGCTAGTACAAGAGCTAGTGGGTTGCAGATACCTTCTAGTTGAACCTGGAAAATGAGAGAAGGTCATAGCCTTCTGCAAGTCAGTTCCTGTGTAATGGTATGAGTCTGCACGAGTACAAAATTATAAACAAATTTTCCTATTAATAAAGGAAGACAAAGATGACAGCAGCAGGTGGTTTTCACCCAGATTGGGTTTCCACCTTAAATCTCGGTGTTCATGTGTGTTTCTTATGTGTGATTTTTTATTCTATTTTTTCTGCACTGTCCAATAAATTACTGATGCATTGGTTTAAGAGCAACACATGATAAATTATCTAAATCACAAGTTCTCTGGATATACAATGGTTACTCTAATCATAGTTGTGTGTAACTAGTTCACTTAACTGATGTAGCGTATATAAATCTATTTTGGAAATAAAATTATTGATTGGATAATAGTGATTCACCAACCTCTTTGTATTATTTCCAACAGAAAGTCCTCTATGAAGAGAGGAATACAAGACTGCGGGGTGAAAACTCCAAGCCTCCAATAGGAGAAGGTTGTTCAGGAGGAGGAGGTAATGGAAATGGAGGTAAACCTCAACTATCTACACCATCATATTCATCTTCATATTCATAGGCATATTCATGCTCTTCCACTAATACAACCCTTACTCATACTCATCAGCATACCTCAAAAGGAACTAGTAAAACACCCCTATTAAAACTTGATGTTAAATTTGAACTTCCCATGTATAATGATGAAGTGAATGCAAAGAAGATTGGGAATCTGTTTCATCAACTGGAGGTCTATTGTAGAATTCAAAACCTCCAAGATGATGATACAAACATTCTGCTAGCTTCCTTGAGGCTGGAGGGTGAAACATTGATATGGTGGGAAGCTAAGACACAAGAAAGGATAAAAAAAACATGGTAAGATCTCAATCTCTTGGTCTAATTTCATTTTCGCAATTAAAAGATAGTTTTACCCTAGAGCATGTATGTATAAAGCCCTCATGAATTGGAAGAATTTTAGACAACTTAAAGGTCAAAATGTGCAAGATTACACCCAAGAATTTAGAAGAAGTTCTCTAATGTTAGCTGTCGATTTGCAATCACAAGACATGTTGCTGAAGTATATAGGGTGTTTACATGGTTACCTTAGGCATAATATCCTTATGTTTAATCCCAATAGTCTAGATGAGGTTTGTGTGCAAGCCACTCATCTTGAGGCACGTGGGAAAAATACTGCAGAAGGGGGTAGTAAAAACTCATTTAAGGGTAAAGGAAAAGAAAATAGTTTCAAAAGGAAAGGAAAGAAAAATACATCCATTAATAAGGAAGGAGAGAAAATAAAATGTGAAAATTGTTCCGGATAAGGTCATGATGAAACTCATTGTTGGAAGCTTCATCCTTAGATGAAACCAAAGAAATTCAATAACAAGGGAAAACAAAAGATAGTTGCAACCACTCAATAGGATTTGGGATCTAATTTAGGTGATGAAATTAAAATCATAGACATGGGTATGAAAGGAAAAGAATCCACTGCTAGCACTAGTACTTCAAATTTACAAAATGAAACTCCAAATGAAAAGGAGACGATAGAACTTTTCCACATAAGGGTAATCCAAAAACATAGCAAAATTGATACTCTTTTTTATAGTGGCTCTTAAGACAATCTCATCTTTGAAAACATTCTCAAAATTTTAAACTTGGAAACCATTCCACATCATAAGCCATATCCATTAGGATGGGTGTGTGACAATGTACAATTGCAAGTACCTAGAAAGTGTAGACTTAAATTCGTCGTTACTATAAATTTCATAGATGAGGTGGAACTTAATGTTGTGCCATTAGAGATATGTGTATAGGTTTGTGAAGCATGTATCTCTATGATAGAAAATATATCTTCCATAGAAATGAAAACAAATATTATTTTTTCAAAGATGGAGTAGAATATATTGTAAGATTCCATACGAAGAAACTAAATCTTTCAATTGTAAATGCGGGGCAGATGAAAAGACTAGTAAATTCTAGCAAGAAATTTGTGCTTCTAATGATGAAACTCAAGAATGATATTGATAATGGAGCTTTTCAAGGTTCTGAATCAATATTGAAATCTAAATTGATTGATGGTTTTAACTAATATTATGAGATGTTTCATGAACTGAAAGGATTTCCTCCCAAGAGAGGAATCCAACATGAAATACAGTTGCAACAAGATTGTCCTCTTCCTAACATTGGCATGTACAAGATTTCAGTGATGGAAAGTGTAGAAAATAAAAGGAAAATTGAAGAGTAGTTGGATAAATGGATCATCAGGCCAAGTTCTTCTCCATGTGGGTCACCTATTCTTTTGGTGCGAAATAAGGATGGAACATGGCACATGTCTGTGGAGGTCCGTGCATTGAACAAGATTACAGTAAAGAATTGTTACCCACTACCTAGAATAGGTGATTTACTTGATAAATTGAAAGATGAAAAGTAGTTTGCTAAGTTTGACCTAAGGAGTGGCTGCTATCAAATTAGAATTGATGAAGGAGACATTTGGAAGATAGCATTCAAGACAAAACAAGGTTTGTTTGAATGGCTAGTTATGCCTTTTGGTTTATGTAATGCTCCTGCTACCTTCATTCATGTGATGAACGATGAGGCAATTTCTTAATGAGTTTTCTATAGTCTACTTAGATGACATATTAATTTTCATTAAGTATTGTGATGAACATGTCATGCATGTGAGAAAAGTACTTGATGTCTTAAAGAAAGAACAATTGTATTTAAATATGTCAAAGTGTGAGTTTGGAAAAAAAACATTAGTCTACTTGGGTCATATTATTGGAGTAGGTGACTTGAAAATAGATCATTCCAAGGTTGATATCATTTTGGATTGTCCAAGGCCCAAGACAGTTCTAGAGGTAAGAATTTGTTGGGAGCAGCCCAATATTGGAGGAAATTCATTGCTAATTTTTCTTTTATAGCGACTCCTTTGAATGCATTGACTAGTGTGAAAAAGGATTTTCAGTGGGGAGGCAAACAGCAAAAGGCCGTTGATGCATTGAAGGAAAAGATTAGTTCAACCCCATTACTTTCACTTCCAGACTTGAGACAATCATTTGAGATCTAGACTGATGCTAGTGACTATGCCATGGGTGCAGTCCTCATGCAACATGGTAAGCCTATATGTTTTTATTCAGAAACTTTCAATGGTGTAGTGGTTAATTATCCTACATATGACAAGGAATTGTACACATTGGTGAGAAGTGTGAAAAAGTGGAAACACTACTTGATGGGTAAGGAAACAATCATTCACACTGATCAACAACCATTGTAATACTTGCACTCCCAATATAAGTTGTAGCAATGAAGGCACTTACGATGGATGGGTTTTCTTCAAAAATTACACTTGGTGATAAGGTATAAGAAAGATATCTACAATAAAGTTGTTGATATGATTTCTAGGCCTATTATTAGTTTAGCTACTTTACTCAAGAATATTTTTGTTTTGCATGAAAGTTATATTGAGAAGTATGTATTAGACAATGACTTTCAAGATGTTTATTCAAGCTGGAGTCAAGGTAACCAAGTAGAGGAATTGGATTATCATTTGCATGATAACTTACTGTACCATCTTAGTAATATTTGTATCTAGCAGGGAGAAAGAGTGAACATCATAAGAGAGGCATATAATACTCTTATTGTTGGTCATTTCGGTGTAAGTAAGATGGTGGCACATCTGCAGAGGTATTGTTATTTCCCTTGTATGCTTGAAAGTGTGTCACATTTTATTAAAGCATGTTCATTATGTGCAGTCAGCAATCCTAGAAATAGGAAGTTAGGATTGTACACACCACTTTCGATACATTCACAAGCATGGGAGAGTGTTTCTATGGATTTTATAGGAGGGCTTCCATTGTAAAAAAGAGGTCATGATTATTTGTATGTAGCTGTGGATAGGTTCAGAAAAATATGTATTTTCGTGCCATGTAAAGATAAAATTATAGTTGAACAAAGTACTCAATCATTCTTTCAGAATGTATTGGTGCATTTTGGATTGCCCACATCCATTTTTAGTGATCTTGATTCTCGCTTTATTGGGAACTTTTGGTCAAGCTTGTGGGGATTAATGGACACCAAATTAAAAAATAGTACAACATTTCATCCACAAACAGATGGTCAAAAATAGGTGGTGAATAGGACTGTGATACTTTCGCCATTTGAAGAATGTTTGGGATACTTTCCTAAGTCTCCTTTGGATCTCATTTTTGGAAAGGATGTTGTTATCGATTTTCATAGTGACATAAAGAAAGTAATAGGGTTCATTGAACAAATCCAATTGGTACACCAAAGAGTTTAAGAAAAGTTGGAAAACAGGCAAGGTAAGTACAAATAAAGTCATAACAAGCATCGAGTAGATCACAAGTTCCAACTCGGTGATGAATTTTGGCCTCACATCAGCAAATAGAGGATCCAAAGAGAAGGTAAAAAGTTGAAACCAATTCGATATGGTCCATCCAAAATTCTTGAAAATATTGGTGAAAATGCCTTCAGGTTGGATTTGCCTTCATATATGCAAATTTATGTTGTTTCTAATGTTGAGAACTTAAAGTTGTATGAGCCTCCTTTAATTGAATATCAAGGAGAAGATGTCCAAATTCCTTCCACTGAGGATTTTTCTCCTGAATACCTTGATGAAATACAACAAGAGAACATTCTTAACAAAAGAAAAAGGTCTTCAAACTGAGGGAGTGTGGACAACCTCCAAGTGGGGATCAAATGAAAAAAATATTCCAGGCCAAATGGACCAAGATTAGAAAGGTGAGGGAATTGTACCCTCACCTTCTTAACAACAGAAAGTGATATTTTGGGTCCAAAAGCTTCTAGTGGGGAGGAATGATCAAGTCCTCAAAAATTTGCTCAAAATTCAAGGTTGTCAGATCGGTGTGGAACCCGAATGACCACGTAGTTCTCATCATCTTGAATCTGACACAACTCGCTTCTCATGAAATAGACTCCATATACTCCCAGAAACATGTTCTGCTCATTTTCCTAAATAGATGAATTAAAAAAAAAAATATGCAGGAAGCCTAGTCAGCAATCCATACTACTGACGTGGCACTAACTAGGCATGACTACGTGGTAGGGTGATTATGCATATGATTTTTTTCCTCCAAAAACTTTGATGGTACCAAGTGGCGTGATTTCATTGGTGGAGTTTTGGATGATTTTGATTGGTTGGTTGGTGGCCAACCACAGTATTCCATGTGGCCCAGCCATGGGCCACCATGTGGTAGCCCAAGGGCCACCAAAATTGGGTTAAGGTCTGGGCAAGGTGGGGGTTGAACCCACAACCTCCAAACTCCAAGAAGTAATTCTAACAACCGACACGCTAAATTTTTTTTGGTTGTTATACAATGGCATGAAACTTATATTTAAAATTGAAGTTTGGAACCATCTTGGAAAGGGGACATCCCTTCGGCACATGCATTCAAAACAACTATAGACGGAGCAGAGTTGGGACACGACCAGTGGGGCAGGCCATTGGCCTTAGCCCTAGACACGTGCCGCGCGCCCCCCCCCGTGCAGCCTAGTTTTCAAGATTAAAGCCTCATTGGGCATTTAATTCATCCAACAATTTCACATGGGATTAAGCGAAATCAAAGCTTGATTAGCGAAATTAGAGGAAAATTTGTAGTATGGTTCCAGATTTTGGGGAAATTGAGGTACAATCAGCAGAAAGACTTGGGGAAGCCATAACTTCTTTAGTCTTTTACCAAATCAATAGTAGAAAGAGGCTAGACAAGCAATGTTGGGCATTCTGGAGCAACTGGAATGGGTTTTAGAGCTATTTGGGCACTGTAAATTGATGTATTCACTCCTTTGAGAATAATAGAGAGGGTCAAGACATTTGAAGCTAGACGAAGGAGACGTAGCCTAGGCAGGGTGAACTCCTTCATCATGTGTTATTGTCATACAATTTTGGTGATGTTCAAGTTTGTTATATGTTGTTGTTCAGTCATTTGTTTATGTTAATTTGTGCATGAAATTTACGTAAAAACATCCAAAAATTCATGTTAAAACTTGCAATTAACCTCACGAATCCTTAAGAACTTTTACATATTTTGAAGAGGAATTTAGAATGACAAAACTATTTTTCCCATCAGATCACTTCCATAGCATTTGTCCAACTAGAGCTTCTAGGAACTAGTAACTCAACCCAAGATAAAAAAAGCATGACAACCAACCAGAAAAACAACAAAATTAATCCACAACACCATGGCCATCTAGGAAACGGCATGGCTAGGAAAATTCATTGTCCATCGAGGTGATCCTCCATGTCAGTGACAGATGATGACTAATAAACCACATGCATACGCCATGCATGCAAAAAATAGTGTGGAAAACATACATGTGACTCAATACCTTCAAGCAAATTCTGTTGTGGTTGTTGATCCTAGTGTCGTCCTGCACTTTATTTATCTTCATTTTTCTTCTTTCTATAAAGCTCTAAGTATTCCACACCCTCCGAGAGTGCTCCAAGAAAAATCTAAGTGTCGAAGAGTATGAGAGGGAGAGAATAGAGAGAGAAAGCTCCAAAACAGAACTGACCAAGCTTACTGAGTGATCCTCAAAAGCCTTTTTATTAATGAGGCCTATATTTTTTTCAATTTCCATTATTTTCCTTCATTTTCATCCTCACATGCATATTGTGACATTTCACCTCCCTTTTCTCCTAATTTCCTTTTTTTCATAAATAAAATGCAAACAAACACTTCATGCCTTTCCAAATCCTTTTGAATTGCTTTTTCCAATTTCTTTAACCATGATAACCGAAACGAGCACCCACTAAGAAGTTTTACGCACAATTTATCTTGGAATACGTGTCCCAGACTATGGTCTTATATATTTGTTACATGAATTTTTAACTACATCAATTGCAAAACGCTCCCCCTTAGGGGAACACCTTCCATGATGTTCAATGACACCTATAACCAATAAGGCTGCTAAAAACAAAACATTCTTCCCATGGATCTTTATAACATAACTCATTATAGTATTTGCAATGACCATCTACTCAAACATGACAAACATACAGTTTACTGAAGATTTGTAACACAACTCATTATAATATTTACAATAATAATCACATATACACATACACATTTTCTTCACCCATAAAATAATCATATTTTTTATCGAGCTTTCCAAATCGAGCTCGATACAACATTTATAGTAATACACATATACACATATGCACGTTTACTCAGCCAACAAATAAAAGGATACAATGCATGCATCTGCAACGAGGGAATCTATAGGATCACACCTCCACCCTCAAGGTAATACCAAGATCCACCTCCTTCCCAAGAATTTTAGAATCCACTACAAGATCAATTATGCATCTAATTTCCAGTGTTATAATCTTGTGCCACTTGTCCTTTGAGTGAACAATTATTGGCTCATTGTTCTAGGGCACACTCCAAATGTGCATTTGATTCCATATGCCAATGCTAATAATCAAAACAAATATATCACCAACCTTTTGTTCTCTGCTACACAGTCCCTCGGGCAATTGGGTCACCCCCTTCCGTGCAGTCACACACCTTCCAAGTTTCATTGACACCCACATCCTGAGCATTACATCCCTAAAAAAGGCTTCCTCGCATTGGAAGATACAGAAACCAAGGCATATCCCTACCTCAAAAGCATCATACTAGTCATGATATGCTCCTGGAAATCAATGGACACTATTGGGTAGTAGTGCCCAACAATGGCCCTACTCCTAAATGCTTTACGAACATATTGCTACCTGTTCTAATTGCTTTTATTGTTGTTGCTAATGTTTGTCGTCAATTTCAACCACCCAACCAGGCACTTCATGCTCTCCTATACCAAGCGCATAATTTCCATTAGTTTTAAAGTAAATTGAAATATCTTCAAATCATACCTCATTGGTTGCCCATCAATAAGGTATACTTGCAATTTTATTCGCTTCTTATCACAAGATGTCAAACTATAATCTTTGACCAAATCATCATGTATCAATATATCACATCATTTTAGCTCAAAATCAACCATCATAAATTAAAATCATAAATGACATGAAATTATCATAAACCATAATCATAAATCAGAAGTAACCATCATAAGTCACAATCATAGATCATATACATAATAAAACTGAAATAAAATACGAATAATTATTCTTTAATCAATCCTTAGCTTCTTCCTTTGTTAATTCTGTACATACAATGGATTGGTTGCCACACCTGACAAACACCAATTCCTTATCCGCAACCATATGTACATACAAATAGTGTGCATCACACACATACAACCACACACAGGATAGAACACCATGCAATACATGCCACTACACTTGACATACAACTCATACACCTACACGCATTGTACAACACAACACATACATACACCTATACCTAGTTTACAAAACAACACAATAGATACATACACCTACACCCGATGTATGACGCAACACATACATACTCCTACATCTGGAATACAACATGATAGACATGCATACACAGAGTGAAAAACAGCAAATACACATGTCACAATGTCATGACTACATGATGCATATACATAGTACCACATTGACACAACACAACATGTACGACATGCACATAATACCACATGTACACTAGTACCACATGTACAACATGCACACATTACCACCTATACACAACACTACCTACATAATGTGTACAAAGCATCAGATGTGCACGACACCACCTGCACAACGTTTACACAACATCACATGTAAAACATGTACAAAGTGCCACATGCTCACAACACCACTTGTACAGTCATACACACAACAACATATGTGCATAGCACCACATAATGTTATAACTATCCCTACTACACTCAAGTACATATAAACTATCTCAATACATATGTGTTAATACAATCTTAAAACAAGATCATTTGAACACATACTCATATTATGCAATTCATCAAACATGTAACCAACTTGCAAACATCCCATATTAAATTAATAAAATGACGACATAATCAAACAATCAGTCGCCAAATATACAGCATAAGGAAATTCATACATTAATGTATCTTAGGGGAGGCTATCATGTATGCACAATAAATCTAGTTAGCACGATATAACTTTACAACACATTAACTCAAGCTCAAATAAGATCATGATAACCATAACAGTAACTAACTAACATGTTCACGTCATAAGCTCAGAAACATTTCTAGTTCATGAATAACAATCACGTATGCGCAATCAGTCTAGATTAGTATGACATAATATCACAACATATTAACTCATACATGAATGTCATAACCCTAACCATTTTCATAGACCAACCCAACTTGGTATGATACATATAACATCAAGATCTTAATGTAATAACCCTAGTCATCAAGTTAGTAGCATATAACGACATCAAGTTAACCTATAACTTAATCATCAACAACATATAACATAATCATCAAGTTATCTAACCTAAAACAACAATAGCAATGCATACCACCATAGGTTACTATCATTCATGATTATATGACACATGTGCATATCACTACACTAATAAACTAGCATCTATCATACATGTAACCATAACAACAATAAAATGAAAGGCATACACATAACCATAATGCATATATCAATCCTTAACCTATATCCCTCCATGCCCAACATACAAACTTGTATGATGACATGCTCTTGCCTCGAGATCTAATGTTGCGACCTCACTTTGATGTTTTGCATCTCCTTCTCTATCACAATCAACACATTAGAATCATCACATAACAACTACATCATAATGACCTAATTGCATACAACAACCTCACAATGCATGTCCAACCTACCGTACATGCATAACCATAACCATGAAAATGCATGTGTAACAACATATAGATACCAACATGCATAATAGATGCACATACAACCATACATTCATGATGACACATAGCACAACAACACCATCAACGTTCACATGGTGACATCACTACATCCATGATCAAAACCATGCAAATGCAATAAGAACATGAACTACAAGCATAAGAAACACAGATGAAACTGACATGAATGCATGACCAACACACTACTCATCTAGTCCAAGGGGTGAACCATGCTCTGTTACCACTTCGTAACATCCTACTACTAGATCTACAGAAGTAACTGACCAATTGGGGTAAACATGTGATGGTAAGCTACTATGATATTATTCGACCTCCTAAGTCACATTAAGGAAGTGAAGCCGATGGAAACACAACATGCATACCTTCCACATCAGTAGTAAGACTCTCGGGAACCATTCTAACCACTCTAGTAACCATCCTCTGGGTTCCACTGAGTTTTTCCACTGATTAAATGCTAGATTCTCCCGTGATATGGGCATGTCAGAGCCCAAAAGGCTTTGGACACTCCCACACCATGGCATGCCAACATCCAGGGACTATTTTGCTAAGTGTTATGCCAATGTCCCTGGGATTTGAGTCACTTTTTCAATCCCAGAGCTCAGGTCACTCCACAAAATCCAATGATACCTTTAGAACATAAAGATAACAATGGAAGGATGATACAAATGTAATTACTTAAACAAGCCCTTGACTGGACCCCTAATATCCATGAGAGTAATTTTGTCAAACATATCACAAATATGTAATCTACAAGTGTAAACAATAAATATAAGCATAGGAGTCTTATACTTATTTGAGAATATCTAAGAAGAATTGATGCCTCAATACATTAGATTTAGTTTCATCCATTAGGAAAAAAATGTAGTATTCATTCATATACAAGTAAAAACATGATGGGAGCCATATATAGCTATTGTCATAATACATTCATATAACCACCATAGTAACAACAGAAATACAAAGAAAGTCATAGCCATATCACCCACATATGAACTAGTATAATACTCACGAAATAACAAGGAGAAATAACCCCATATTAATGATGCAAAAGCTAACCCATTATGGGACTAACACATTCCACCTGACTATACACATGGCTTAGCCAAATCTCTCTTCAGCCAGTCACCCTTGTGCCATATTCTAAGCATGAATATGGGATCTGATAGAACACATCAATCAGAAACCATCCAGGGCTTCTAGAGGCCAGCCACCTCAACCCATCAAATAATGATTCCAGCTCACAGTCAAACATCACAAAAACATCATTATATTGGTCTCTACCCAAGCCTTCGAGAGCTCCAAACTGTTTGTTCCAACCAAGGATTCCATGACTATTAAGTCAACCCACAACTATCGTCAAGTTTCCAAAGCAATTGTCTAAATAGGGCTTTTAGGACAAGTAACTAAACCCAACAAGGGATTCCATAACATTTGTCCAACCAAGACTTCCAGGACTAGTAACTCAACCCAAGTTGTTATAGGGCTTCCTAGAACTAGTAACTCAACCCAAGCTGAAGGAATATGAGAACCAACTAGAAAATAAATGAAACAAACCCACAACAACATGGCCATCTAGGAAATGGAAAGGCTAGGCAAATCCACTGCCACTCCAGGAAAGCTTCGATGCCAATAACAAATCATGACCAATAAATCACATGCATATGTCATGCATGCCAAAATCAGTGAGGAAAACATACATGCAACTCAGTAACTACAAGAAAAACCTGTTGTAGCTATTAATCCTCATGTCATGTTACATTTTCCTACACTTCCTTTTCCTTCTTGATCCAAAACTCCAAGTATGCCACAATCTCCAAGAGTTCTCCAAGAAAACTCTAAGTCTCTAAGAGTATGATAGGGAGAGAAGAGAGAGAGAGAGAGAGCTCGTAAACTAACTTGACCAAGGTTAACCACTGATCATCAAAAGACTTTTTATTAATGAGGTCTTTATTTTCTTAATTTTCCATGATTTTGCTTAATTTTCATCCTCACGTGCAACTTGTGGCCTTTCACCTAAATTTTATCCTAATTTCCTTTAATTTTGTAAATAAAATGCCAATAAAAGCCTCATGCCATTCCAAATACTTTTCCATTTCCTTTTCAAATTTCCTTAGCCATAATAACTGAAATGAACACACACTAGGATGCTTTACCCACCATGTCCCATGACCATGCTCTTATATATTTTTTACATGAATGTTTAACCAAGACTATTACAATAATGTGCCTTAACCACATAAAATGAGCAATGCTATGGTCGTGGAGGTTAAAACCTAAAAGGTTGCAATGTATACATATATGAGTATTTTCCAATGAATTTACTTATAACTTTCGCAATAGGATCATCGATAGTTTACCATCATTTTTATGCTTTCTTAAGGGCAAAAACCCATTGTAAGCGAGCATCAAAGTAATGGATAATGAATTCAAGCATGAAACTTAACAAAGAGAATTATGCAAATAACAAATAATGTTCAAATGTCATATGAACAAAGAAAAGATAATAATACCCCTTTTAGTTATCAGATAAGAGATCCATTGAAGTAAATGTTTCAAACAAAAATAATTGTGGTAATGACATTAGGAAAATGGTTCTTATTGAAAAATGTTTGTGTGCCTGTGCGTGTGTGCTTGTGTTTTACTTAAATAGTCATGTCTATGAGAGCTTATGAAGGATGTTAGAGGTTGTAAAAATATATTTTTTTATGAATACATTTTGAAAAAATTGGATTTTATTACAACTCTACATCCACAACATTGGAATATTGTTTGGATGAAATATCATTAAAACCCAGCAATGCAATTTGGCCAACGTTATCAAGAATTTTAATGATGAAGTGCTTTAGAATGTACCACCATTCTTCGTCATTGATATATTATTTAGGAAATCATACTTATGGTCACTGTCCTCTTCCATCAAACATGAATTTTAATGTTAAAATTACTAGTATGGTAGCCCTGAATAACAATCTAAGGGTACAATATTCTTGGTTTTATCTAAGCTAGCAAATTGAGTGACAATGTTCATGTGATTATTGTATCGTAGCATTTCAATAACATTAGAAAAATAACAAAATATCTATTTACCTCAACTCTAAAAAAGAAATGGCAACTCAACAAAGTACTGAAAATCAAACTTTAATTACAATTCAAGCACATTGCTTGGAAAATGAATCAATAGTTGAAAATGGTGGAAAGATAGCATTCTATCATACAATAAGAAATGGATATATGTTTAAAAATTGAAGGAAAATGTTTACATAACTCCAATGGTCATTCTATCTAATTTACATTAACCATTCAAATCAAATACTAACACTTTAGAATCTACTATGGATCCATAATCACTTGAGCTAGTGACCCAATGGGTTTCTGTTGAAAATCATCTTACCTTATAGTGCATAAGTATTCATATTATCAAGTGGAACTTTATGAAATTATACAAGAACATAAACAATCGAGACACTACATTCCTTGAAATAAATAGTCGTTCAGAAAGGCCAAAGTCATCTACAATTCAATCCTTCACATTCCAAGTCCTAAAAAATGAGGCAAGTCTAGTGGATTAGTTATGTTCAACATTTACAAATAGTAGTTACGTAAATGAAAGGGAGGTACAACATAAGTACTAAGTTTACTAGTTGACTTCAATGGCTTCATTGGTTATAGTATTTACCATATCTCTTTTATACCATTACTTACATCTCGCCATATGAAGAATATACTAATTTGTCATTAGTAAATAGATAACTTTAGATAAGTTAGCTTTCATTGGCTACAACATAAAGGGAAATTTTGTTTACAACATTATAGTACATTGTGTATTATGAGGTGAGTGTTGATAAAAACTTATTTGTGATGCACATTATAGAATGGAAACATGACACTTTAGAGTACAACTATAATTCTTACAATACTACATAAGTTCTATTAGCATTCATTGAATTTAAATGCTTCTAGTTACATTATCCCACCAATGGTTTGTGCCATCACCAATCACTAAATTAATGATAAGGATTGTACATGGTCAAGTTTATTCTATCTCAACAATGGAAGTGTATCTTGTTGGAATATATAACAAGATAGCTAGATTTCAAGCGCCGAGATGATCAAATCATTATGATCATTGATAGAGATACAGAAATAGCTATCTTCATACCTTGCAAAAACACTAAACTACTTGGTGCCTATCACAACTCATCTCTAAAAATGTTTGG
The DNA here is from genome assembly GCA_000404065.3 of Pinus taeda. NCBI lineage: Eukaryota > Viridiplantae > Streptophyta > Pinopsida > Pinales > Pinaceae > Pinus > Pinus taeda. The sequence continues at coordinate 6,685 of APFE030313982.1, read as the reverse complement.
AGATATTATGGTGTACTACAAACATTTGTGACAAATTGTGTTTCTATGATTGTAAGAATTTTCTAAAAGACACACTACTAATACCTCAACACATAATTATCAATGTGGAACATGTTCCACCCACACTTATATGGAAAAATAAAATTTGTTAGCCAAATTTTAGTACAATTAAATTTTATGTGTGACAATAAGCATCATAGTACACAGGTTGAGAGTCTCCCATAAATAAAACATTATTATAACCAAGGTCAACATAAATTCAAAAATAAGGGCCTTCTTGAAGTTGTATGGGTTTCAGCCCTCGATCCTATTATCTCAATTTGAGGACCTATTATTTTTAACCACATGTAAAAATTTAAATTACAAAAACTCTCAACTCTAGTGATAAGATTGATGAGATACAAAAGAAAAAATTGGAGATGTTGCATTTTAAGCTAGTTAAAAGTCTAGTCCTTGACATAATAGACATTGTGATCCTTATTTGTTCAAAATTGAGGACCAATCTTAGTTTCATCTAGGAAGATAAGAGTGAATGGCTCATACATGAGGCTAAAGCCTCTAGGCTATGGTCCTTACATCATACTTAAGAATGGAGAAAATGATCTTAGGCTCAACATCCGAGGATATATGTTTATGCGTCTAGTATTCAATGTGTACTTGACTCAATCATATTTTATAGGAAATTTTGATCACACAAACATTAATATAGGAAATAAATCCACATAAATATCTAACTATAGCATGCATGCAACAACATTATTGGAAAACAAGCATGTCATATAATTATGTAGAAAATTTCCTTTTTCATGTGGCCAGTGAGAGTCGACTCCCTAGATAGGGTAAGTAAATTATAGTCATTGACTTGGCACATAGATTTGATTATTCACTTAGGAAACAAGGACCATTTCTTATTATAGGGAAACATATGATCCATCCATAATCTTATAACATCAAATTGATATAGATAATACTTATTTCTCCAAAACATTACATAAAATTATTGCATTCAATGTCAATAAACCCTTCATTAAGTTGGGCCACACATTCTTAAAAAAATATTCATCTTCATACAAATTCCATATAAAATCGATAGATTAAAAAAATGTGTTAAATGAAAATGATAAAACAAAAAACAAAAAAAATAAGTTAAATATGTTAATTAGTAATCCAAATTAACCCCTAAACATAAAACTTATATGGATATAAATGAAAATTATCCTTTAATATTCAACCTATAAAGATATCTTCATATTTTAAGTCGATTAGCCTAGTTCTTCATGTTTTAAGTCGACTAACCTAATTGATAATGATCCTCACACTCAACTTATAAAGATCACATTGGATTGTCTATGAGTCCATTCAAATGCTCCTTTAATAGTCAACCGATAAACATATCTTCATCCTTTAAGTCGATTAACCTGATTGATAATGATCCTAACATTCAACTTATAAAGATCACTTTGAATTGTATATGAGTCCATTCACATGGTTCACCAATGTTTATAATTATATACCTGGAAGACAGCCGATCCAATGCTCATTAACCAAGACAACGTCGTTTTTACCCACTATGTTTCACTATATTTCTTGGGTCTTGACTTATAACTTCATGTAATTGGTATTGTTTATTTCTTTCTTGAGTTTCATGGTTTCTGTATTTTGTTTTTATGAATAACTTAGTTTTCGCATTTTTTTATAACATAAATTAATGGCTTCTAACCAATTTTTCTAACTTAAAATGTTTAAATTTAGATTACATCATCAAATATGAATTAGATAAATTAATTTTTAGTAAGCGTTGCTTTTTATTATTATATTATTTAAACATATATTACAATTTTTAAGAATATAATGTATCACATATCAATAGCAATCCTTTAATAAGCTAACAAATATCATAATATTAATATTTTTCCAACATAAATGGAAAAAACATATCATTTAATTTAAACATACTTATTATGAGTCTAATTACTTTTAAATATTCTCTATGAAACCTTACCTCAAATTCATTAATATATCTCCATTTATTAAAATTTATTATTTTACTGCAAATAAAAAATATGAAGATACATATTAATCATTACAATAATAATACTATTATAACTCCTACCCCAACATCAAGGCAACATGTAAATATTTGAAACAATCTATAGTTATTTTGTCACCAGTAAAAGCTCCGCGTCTTCCATTTCTCTGAATAGAAAGTGTGCAATTGTACAAAATTTACTGTGTCTTGCAAAATTGCATACCGGTGTATTCAGCCGTAGCAGTAGGTGCAAAGGGATAATTCAACCCAAAAAAAAAGGAACTCCTTTCTTGGGACACTGAACAACCAATAATGGAAATTCCTGAGAATTGGACTTCTTCAGGTGAGGAGACAACACTTGTTAGTCCAAATCCAGCCCCCATCGCTAGGCAAATGTTTGTTCGACAGGGTATGCTGCTAGGAACTGCATTCCATATACTTATTCCATTTGAGCTGCTACTTATTCTTTTCAAATTATATTCTATTTTACGTCTCATCCAGTCCTTTATTCCCAATTGAAATTCTATGGTTGAACGAAGGCCAGGAGGTTGTGAACACATAAGTTCTCCAGTTTGGGGCCCTCAAGATAGGCTCTCCTAACAGACAGCATCCGGTAGAATTCGGTTCTGCCCCTGTAATTTCATTTGTTTCTCAGATATTCTGTGTTCTCGTGCAGGGGAAGCGAGGGTAACCTTCTATATATAGAGCGATGACTAGCTTAATGTTCATATAGCAACAGGAGGTGCAGAAGCAGCTCCCATGTACCTTTTCTGCATAATTGCTTTTCTTTGTTTCGCTTCATGATTTGCTCAGTCGTTGTGTTTTTATTCGCTTCATGATAATATTATAATATTATGTGATCTCTATTGTGTTTTTATGTTTTCCACGAGGCAAATTGAACTCTGAATGAAGGTTGGGTGTTGGGTGTTGACAGGAGATAGAGAGAACATGCGCTTAAGTGCAGAGAGCCTGCGTTGAGACGGATGTGCTCTCTATGCTTCAGTGGTCACATTACACCTTACTCTTAGGAAGTATTTCACATCTGAATTAGGTATATCACATAACTATACTGCTGTTAGAAATCATAAGAGTAAGGTAGGTCATATAACTGGTGTTAGAAATCGTTTTTGAAATTTTTTAAGCTCTTAGTGAATAGTCAACATGATGGGACTATATCAATTGATTTGTGGTTAAAGTATATTGATTTGGTATTATTTTGCAGTAATTTAGTAAATTTAAGTTTCACTAAAATATTTAAAAAAATTATTTTCCTGTAAATTCATCAGTAAGTTTTTGATTTTCCAAAAGAAAAAAAACGTAATAATCATAATAATTTTGTTAGCATATAATTTTGAAAATTTTGTTGGGACATAATTTCTTTGGTGGAAATCATTTTATTTTAGGTATTTGTCTATGCTGAAAATTAATTAAAAAAAAATAAATCTAATTTGTGAGTTACTATTCAGGTGCACTGAGAGAGTTATGCTATTACCCTATCTAATATTGAAGGTCTTTCACATATGTAACCACGATGGAGATGAGTGCATAATTTTAATACATTGTGTGCAGTGCAGATGCACAAAAAAAATACATTGTGTAGAGGGCAGAAGTGCTAAAAATAAAACTTCGCCTTCCCACAGGTAATCTACAGTCGTTGGTTCGGACAATGAAACCGAAGGTGGTGATGAGGGTGCTTGAGCAGTTGACTTGTTTGGTCCTCACTTTAATTAGGGTACTATTAAAAGCGGGCCCTTCTTGGTGAAGAAACAAAGCCAGTGAGGTAATTAACTAAAAACACAAAGGAATGGCTTGATTGTTTTCGATTTCATAGACCATTCAATTCCATTCTTAATAATTTTTCAATTTCATGATTTTATCTTTGAATAAAAAGCGGGTGTGGAATGTGAATTGATATTACGAATGAAGTTCTGTCCGGAACAACAATTGAGCACCCCGTGCAAAGTATGGTCTTCAAACATTTGGCTGTTCCATATAATATATAATATATAATATAAATGGCCCTCTTAGACATCGTGATGTGAAACTATCTCTGAAATTCATTTTTAAAAGAAATAAAGCACAAACGCCAAGCAAAATACCACGGTTACATCGAATAAATGGATATCATATCAAAGCGTGATATATTTGATATTAATATAAATATTTCAATAAAGTATATAAGTGATATCCTTTATTTCCTTAACATTTCCTATTAATAATTAAAAATTATCAATGGAGAATTTAATTGTTTAAAGAATTATAATTATTATAATTAACTAATTAATATTAAAATATTAATAATTTATAATTATATATTAATGACTACTAATTTAATTAATATTATATCTAATTTAATTTATTTATATTTATTTTAAGTTTATGTGATATCATTAATATAATTTTATGTATTATAAACATTATTTTTTTGGGTTTATAATCTTAAAGTCTATAATAGTAGGTTTAAAATATCAATCTCAATGTTTTTGATTCTTTAGGTTAATAATATTAATCCTAAGGTTTATAATTTTTTGAGTTTATAATATAAATCCTAGGTTTTAATATTTTCTACTTAGGTTTATTTTCCCTTGGGTCTATAATATTAATCTCTTGGGTTTATTTCCCCTCAAGTTTATTATTACCTTTTATAAGATAACTTATTGTTTAATATTTCATTGGTTTATTTCCTTGATTTAAAATAAAATCCATTGTGTTTATTCTTGGGTCTTAATAATAATCCTTTGGTTGTGATATTACAATTTTTTTACTTAAGTTTAATATCTTACATGCTATGCACGATTAGGTTTTCATATTGGGTATATAATAATTTGGGATTTTAATATTATGGGGTATAATATTAATTGGTGCTATTATAATATTAACCTATATTTGGAATATTATTGAAAGTTTTATGATATAATCTAGGATCTATAATTGTCGGTTATAATATTAGAGCTTAATAATAATTATATTTAATATCAAAGTTTAATATTGGTATGTTGGAATTGCTCATAAATATATCATTATGTGCGAAAGATATTGATAGCTATATTAATAGTTTACTAAATGTATAATAAGCATTGAGATAATGGTGAGGGATACATAAGTATTATTAGTACTATTATTATATTATATTAAATTTTTTATTGTAAATGTATAAATGTTTATATGTGTGTTATTATTGATATAGTTATTAATAAGTACAAATAATCAATTTCTAATATCCACATTAACAATATACTTTTAATAATTATTAATGTGATTGATAAATTCTTATCAAAATATCAATCGCATTGGTAAACGTGGTTATATATGTACTTCATATATGCGTATGGGCATATATCAATCATATTAATAAATATGGTTGTGCTAATATTAATATTTCATCAAGTAACCTAAGTGATATTAGCATGATATATTTCTTTAATATTCCTTTAATATTAGATATCGAGATTAATATTATAACAAATGGTATGGTTGCTCAACATTCCTTTATTATTTATCGTTAAATCTAAAAAATTATTTTGTCATTAATAGTTATAATATTCCTTACATGTGTATGTGCAAGCTCGCTAGCTCCTGATGGAATTATATGCTTTGTAAGAAGGACCAAACACATTTCTCCGCACTCCCCTACACTAATCTTCTCCACATTTAAACGAGATGCATGGATGGAAACTGTGAGTTTGGCATCCAACCAAATTAGATTTATCCCATTAAAAATTATAAAGAGAAGCAACAAAATGTCAGTTTTGGATGTGATATTCGAGAATTCATAAGAAAATGGACTTGCTTCCTCTTCTTTTGGAGTTGGATTCCATCAGGACTTGTGCAGAGGTTAGTTTTTGTAAAGTTTTCACTCTGCGGGAAGATTTGCACAAGCAAACCTCTGCACACTACTTATTCACACAGGTAAACATAAGATGGTTTTGATTCATTGTGCGGAGGATTCATTATGTGGAAAGCTTCGCACAAGAAAACCTCCACACACTTCTTATCCACACCAACAAACCTAAACTGACTTTGATTCAGGAAATAAAGCTAAGTGTGTGGAACAAATATCCTATTAATATTTATTTCCTTGTATGGAGCTACTCATAAGATCAACAGATGATGCTTAGAAATATGGAGGATTCGGAAAATGGTATCAAAACACCGCGTCCATATAGACAAAGGTTCACACTCCCACTTATACACTATCTATAACATAAAGCATGGAGTGACAACCCCATGCGATGAGACCAAGAATAGAGAGAGACTTATTGAAGTACATCACAATCTTAGAACTATCTTGTCTCTAGAAGAATTGTTAGTTCTCTCGAGTTATCGTGGAAAACATAGATGTCATTTCCATTACAGGCCCTAGTTGTAGTCAAACCCTACGCCCTCTACCGTCTCTCCTCTAGATCCTCACATTATGTAAGGTCCTTGGGTGTGCAGTGCATTTGGGCGCCGGGCAGATCGGGTGTGGGCACGGGTGTGCGACGAGCTGAAGCACACGACGGGCGCGCACGGGTGAACGGCGAGCTGGAGCACACGACAGATTTGTGACATAACATGCGACGAAGACTTTGCGATGGCAAAGTGTGTTGGTTTATACCCACGTTTAGAGGCTTGCGATTTGGGTTGGCCGACTTCCCATGAGGGGTAGGCCGACTA
>APFE030313981.1:0-11296 GCA_000404065.3 Pinus taeda | reverse complement strand
ATTTATTTGAAAGATATAACTCATCAAATAATTTAAATTAAAATTAATTGGAAATGAACAATAACAATACAAATTAAGAACATGGTTGATACAATTTGTGATACAAAATACACATTGTAAATGGTTAATGTTACTTTTAATAGAATTGAACAAATCAAAATGAATAAAATAGATGTGATAAATTATATGTTTAATGTTTCGTTATCTAATCATACAATTGATTCATTAATTAGTAGTGATTTGATGAAGATAGGTTTAGTTGAAGATGAGTAACAAGTAGAAGGTTTGGAAGAAAAGAGATAACATAAGTAGTATAGGTGAATGTGAACTTGAATATGATGTAGATGTTACAAAAGAAAACATTTCTATTTCCAAATTCATTATCGTACATTTTGGAAGAATTGCAATTTAATAGGAATCTATATGTATTAGATATGAAAGACATTAGTGTTGGATATTTTAGATTGCTTCCAACCAATTAATTTTGTAAGTGTTGAATTTATTGTTGAAAATTTGGAGGGAAAAATTCACATGTTGAAGAAGATATTCAAGTAGTTGTTATAAACACATTGAATAATTTTTTAATGAACTTTAGCATTTTCATCTAATTGGCCATATGGAAAGGGAGTGTTTTGATATTTATATTTTTGTTTAGAGAATGATTTTCACCGAAATCACATAAATAATCATTTGTCGACGCGTTTCAAACCAACGAGTGTGGTCCAACGAGTGTGGTTCATTGTAAGGACAAGTTGAAGAAACATATACAACTTAGCACCTTAAATAGTTTGAGCAGAGACTCCAACCGCTAAATTGATAATGTCTAATTTTGACCTTAGGACCCCGGTCAAATTATTTTAATATTCTTGCTATATTTTTATTATTATTATTTCCATAAATAAGTCATAATTAGATAAAAAAATTAGGTAAATATATAAATAAATAAAATACTCTCACTAGTTAGTAATTATATTATTTAAATGTTATAATCTATATATACATTAATATATAATATACTAAATATATAATATAAAGTTATATTAGGTTATTAGAATAAAAGTTAGGATTAATAACAATAAAATAATTTTAATGGTTAGTATATCTAGGTAATATATTTGTTTATTGGTAGGAGAAGGTGAACGAAGGAAGGAAGGCGCGATGACGACTGCAGTGCGAGGCAAATCCGGTTAGGGTTTCTTTTCGTGAACCCCTGTCTGCAGTTTACCCGCGCCCGCTCCCTGCTCCTCTCCCGGTCACCTCGCCTCCGCAACCGCTGTCGTTCCACAGCCATCCTCCAACATCCGACGCTCGGCAGAGCTCCGTCTCAGCAACGCTCTCGCCCTACCATTTGATATCCTCCCTGCCGTTATGACTCTATATAGTTTCCTGTAACTTACCCTGGTTTACCTATGTTTCGAGGTGCCCTCCGTTTCGAGGGTCTCGCTAACTGGCACCATGGAAGACATAGATGCTGTCGATTATACCGAAGATCCGCTAGAAGGTGTCTCCATCTGGCGCACGCCCTATTCTTCCTCATAAGGTATGTCTCTCCCGGATCCTCCAGTCAATTTGGTTGCTTACTCTCCCGATGATTCACCGCGACACCCTCTCGTTATTCTCCCGGATATTCCCCCCACCTCGCCGGCTCTGTCTACTCCACCTCTCTCGCCGGCCACCCTGGGTTTTGTCACTGGTTGCCTTAACCCTAACCGTAGTTCCTCTGAGTCCGCTGCGAATCATTGGCCCTCCTCCACTGCTCCGCCTTCTGCTCCCCCTCCTTCCCCCCCCCCCCGACTGCCGGCTTCCATTGTTGGTTTGTTTCACTGATATTCTTCCACTCTCCAGTCCTCTCCCTGGTCCCTTACCCTCTCCTCTTGCTCCTCACTTTTACCATCGCTGCGGGCTGGGTTTTGTCCCTGTATCAAACCCCCCCCTCTCACATCCGCCGAGATCAGGCCTGGGTAAAAGGTATCGTTGCTTCAGATCCAGGGAGGAAGACACTTTCCTTCGACTTGAGGAGGACATCCAGTGGGGAGACGTCATGGAATTCGCTGATAGGGTTCTTGTGGGTCGTATCAGAGGCAGAAATTACTCTGCTGCACGTTTGAAAGCCTGGGCTACAGAAGTTTGGGGACAACACTTGGTTAATATCCCCTTCGTGCAAACATTTGTGAGGGGATGGTTTGCACTGTGTTTCACTCATGGCGATCACACAAACTTGGTTCTCTCCTCTTTTTGGCACTTTGAGCATGCTCCGGTACTTCTTAAGCGTTGGACTCCCATGTTCGATCCGGCCACGGAACAGATCGGAATCGGCCCTGTGTGGATCAGACTTCCCAGCCTCCCCCTGCAATTTTGGTTTGAAGATATCTTCTGCAGAATTAGTAATGCTATTGGCGTCTTCATGGATTATGACAAATCATATCTTCACACAGGTATGATGGCATATGCACGGCTTCTCATTAACTTGGACACCAGGGGAGGGCTCCTAGAATACATCACTATTTAGTGGAGGGAATTTACCAGGAAGCAGAACATTGACTACGAAGGGATCCCTTACAGATGCTGCCATTGCCGTAAGGTTGGTCACCTCTTTCGGGATTGCCCACTACTGAGGAAAGTGCTGGCACAAGCACAGGCAGGCACACAGGCAGTTGCACCGGATCGTCCCTCCCCTCCTCCCGCCCCGCCACAGTATGCGTTACCCACGGAGACTCCTGAACAGGATGATTCTACTCCACACATTCCAGCTGGATCACAGGCGGAGGATCCCACCTGTTCATCGCCTACGCCCACTCTAGAAGACTTTGAACTGGCGGGCGACGATACACCGGGTATGTAAGCTGCCTCCTCTCCTATTAATTTTTCATCCATGCATGATTTGGCTACCTCTGTCTCTTTGCATCGGGTTGTATCCTCCCCTTCTCACACTCCTGCTCCTTCATTACCCTCCTCCCGTTTTCCCATCCCTCCCTCCACTCTAAATTGTCCCATCCCCTCCCCCTCTTCTTGCATCTCGCCGTGTCTGCCATCTATCCCCCGCAGTTGCCCGATCCGCTACCAGCCCCCGCCTCCCCGGCTCCTCCCCGGTACTCTCTCCGCCCCCAGACTAGAGGATATGGTTACAACGTCATTGGACTGGATCTCGACCCTTCGCCTTCCCAACAGAAGCTATCGCGGGGGCGTCCTTCCCATATATCTAAAGCTAGACATGCTGCTGATGCTGAAGTCGCCCTTGGACAATAGCAGACCATTTTCAGGGCCCTTAGAGCATTGAAAAGCCCTGCCTCTCATCCGTCATGAAGATATTGTCTTTCAACTGTAGGGGGTTCGCTAGTACACCGAAAAAACTAGCTCTTCAGAGACTTCTCTCCCTCTCTCTTTCGGACATTATCTTTCTGCAAGAAACACTCTGTCTTGCGGACTCCCTTATTCCAACCCTCGAGGCCTGGTTACCCAACTGAACCTTCCACGCTATTGACGCTTCTCGGAGATATGGTGGTTTTGCAATTGGTATCAACAACAGAGCGTTGAGAATCATCAACATGTGGGGCGGTAGAGGTTTCATTAGCATCGATGTCTATGTCTTGTCTTTGGAAATAGATCTAAGGCTCATCAATGTATATGGCCTTGCTCTGACAGGGCTGCCTACTAGCAATCACTATTGACCTCTACTCTCTTCCAACAAGATAACATTATCCTGGGAGGGGATATGAACTTCACCATGGGATTTTATGAATCTTGGGGGCATGCGACTAGGATTGATCCCTTCTGTGACACTATATCTGCCCTCCTAGATGAACTCCACTGGATTGACACCCCCATGGCAAAATTACAACACACATGGACAAATAACAGATGTGGTGATCAGAGTCTTGCCAGGAGACTCGATAGATTTCTTATTAAAGAACCCCTCCATAACAGGATAGCTCGTATCAGGCAATGGGTGGGATCAGGTGGCATTTCCGATCATGGACCAATTTGTATGGAATTCTCTGATATACATAACAAAATTAAGAGCCCCTTCAAGTTCAACTCCACCTGGTTAAAAGACCCCTCCTACTTTCAGATGGTCACTGATTACTGGTAGAGTCACCCCATCAATGAGGAGGAACATTTCACTGAGGGGTTGATTAGGAAACTATCGAAGCTTAAAAGGATCTCTAAGATTTGGGCACATCAAAAGAGACTCCGTGACGATCAATCCTTGAAGGAGGCTAAAGATATCATTTCTTCACATGAAGAGGAGGATGAGGGCATCTTTCCCTCACAAGAAAGAAAAAACCTTTACATCTCCCTTATAGAAAAGCGATCACAGATCCTGAAAGACAGAGAGGAAAGTTAGCGGCTGCGCAGCCGACCATATGGCTCGCTAAGGGGGATGCAAACACTCGATTCTATCACAGATTCACCAATGGGAGAAAGGCTATTAACACTATATGGGAACTAAGGAATGAACTGGATCATATGGCCACTTCTTAGAGACGACTATCTAAGCTAGCAACTGATCACTTTAGGAATATCTACAAAGCTCCCCGAGAAACAAACATTCTTGATATTATGAGAGTGGCTGAACAGTTCCCCAAATTCATCGATCCAGAGGTTAACGTTGACCTCACTAAGGAGGTGTCTATGGCTGAGCTGAAAGCAACCATCAAATGGTTCAAGAAGGATAAAAGTCCTAGTCCCGATGGTTGGACCATCGAATTCTACATTGTCTTCTTTGACATATTGGTAGACGATCTATTGAAAATCATTGAGCTTTGTAGACAATCTGGTAGGATCTCCTCGGCCATAAAATCCACTTTCATCGCCCTCATCCCCAAAGTTGACCACCCTGCAACATTCAATGATTTCAGGCCCATCTCTCTTTGCAATTGTCTCTATAAGATCATTGCAAAGATTATTGCCAATCGTCTGAAGCCTATTTTATCTCGCCACATCTCCTCTGAGAAATTTGCCTTCCTTGACCATCACCAGATACATGAGGCCATAACCACAGCACAGGAACTCCTTCATACCCTTCATATTAAAAAGCAAAGAGGCATGATCCTCAAAGTTGACCTCACAAAAGCCTTTGATAGAGTAAACTGGTTATACATCAGGTTTCTCTTGACTCACCTCAGCTTTCCATTTGCATTCATTAAGTGGGTCATGGGATGCATTACTGAGGTTGCTTACATTGTTCTACTAAATGGGGAGGCCACTCCTTTCTTCACATCGGAAAGAGGGCTCAGACACGGCTGCCCCCTCTCTCCTCTCCTAATCCTGCTGGTTATGGAAGGACTGAGCAGACTTATCATATCAGCGAAGGACAGGCATCTGCTCTTTGGAATATGCATATCTGAGAATTTTTTCCTTACGCACTTACTGTTTGTGGATGACATTCTCATATTCCTCAATGGAGGGCTGGGTGATATTACAGCATTGCATAATATCTTTCTACTATTTCAACGAGCTACTGGGATGATGATAAATGATGGTAAATCTACTATTACGACTGTTGGCTGCTCTCGCGAGGAGTCTACATTTGCAACCCAGAGGTTCCCCTTTACCTCATCCATGCTCACTGATGGCATCAAGTATTTGGGGTATCGGCTGAAACCTCTTGGATACAAAATAGCAAATTGGACTTGGCTCCTTGCCAAGGTGGAGAAAAGACTCCATATCTGGTATCATAAATATCTTTCAAGAGCAGGTCGCCTTATTCTTATCAAATCTATCATCGAAGCCACGCCTGTATACTGGATGACACTGGCCTGGATTCCTCGAGGAACCTTAAACAGATTACAGAGCATTTGCACCAGATTCTTATGGAATGGACAACAACCTGTGAGAGTTTTTGCCTGGGTAAAATGGGACACCATTGCCAGGCCTAAAAGATGGGGTGGATGGGGTATCAAGAGACTAGACCTGTTTGCTAAAGCCCTAGCTGCTAAACTTGGCTGGCAACTACTGACCACTGACAACCTCTGGTCACGAGTAGCGCAAGAAAAATATATCAGACCCTCCCATCTCATGGATTGGTTCCGACAGCAGCACGACCCAGGTCTCCATATCTCAAATATATGGAAGGATGTTATACTCTCCCTTCCGCTCCTCAGGGAAGGCATAACCTGGCGAATAAAGAGTGGGCATGATGTAAGGATTGGTATAGATCCCTGGGTAGGTTGTGGCAACCTACACAGACTCCCGGATGAACTTATCAGACACCTACACAACAGGGGTATATCTCATATTATCCACATAGGTGACAATGCAAACTCTGTTTTTCTTCAACAGGCCTGGCACTCATCACCACATTTGGACATTCCAGATCAGTGGCAGACAAACTGGAACAATTATACTGAAGCCCTCACTCAAGCTAATATCAGATTATGACATGGACCTGATGAACTCATTTGGGCCATTGCCAAACATGGTCATTATACTCCAAAGGAGGGATATCTGAAATTAATGGAACTATATAAGCCACCAGACATTCTTCCACACTAGAATAAGATTTGGAAGCTACAGGCTGCACCACGATGTTGCTTACTCATGTGGAACATCATATTTGACAAAATCCCTACTGGTAAAAACCTTCTGAAAAGATCCTTTCACGGCCCATTAAGATGTCACCTCTGTTGTAGTGAAGAGGAGAGCACCGATCATCTTTTCATCCACTGCTCTGTCACTAGGTCCCTCTGGCACAGTGTATCTCTGCAAATTCCCGACCTCAAGGATTGGAATGGGACAAACATCATGGAAGCTTGGAGCGATTGGACCAGAGACCACTCTGGCGAACTCATAAACTTACCCTTGCTTGTTTGCTGGGCTATCTGGATAGCCCGGAACCACTCCATCTTCAATAACAGACCCCCTAACTGGCCCACCATCTTGAGCCATACTATTGCTGACTTCAATATCCTCCCTGAGCCCGATAGAATTATACCTGCCTGCTCTATCACTCCTCTTAACATTGATAAGTCCAAGCCATTGGCCTTCTTTGATGGCGCTGCTCAGGACACTGGATGTGGTGGGGGTGCTGTCTTATATTTGAATGAATCTCACTACTTTAGGATCCAGATTAAGCTTCCCAACGACACCAATAATTTTTCTGAGCTCAGCACAACCAAACACATCATTTATTTTGCTATCCAAAAACATTGCAGACACCTTCAGTTATTTGGTGATTCTCAGATTGTTTGCAATTGGATCAACTCTGCATCACATTGTTTTACTTTTTGAGAAATATACTTGACGAGGCCAAACGACTGATCACTTCTTTTGAATCTTTTGAATGTCGTCACATCTACATGGAACAGAACACTGAAGCAAACCAACTGTCAAAAGAAGCAGCGCACAGCCATCTAGAACAATGGATGATATAGGAAAAGATTGGTGGAACATTCCATCAATATTATCACAAACCTTACATAGATCTTAACACGAATGGGTCACCGACCCATCCATAAAAACAATTTTGGAATATGGCATCCTTTTTTGATATACTCTTTGCACAGTTCATGATGACTATTACAGTGCTCTCTGCGTAGAGCAAGCTTTGGGTATTTAAATTTTGTATCTATAACAGTTAGACTCCCTACGAGGAGATCGAGAACACTCAAGTTATTTTTTGTGAACTTTGACTGGCGAGCGGCCACATATGAATATGCGATTTGCATATGAAAAATGTAATTTATTCCTCATAATAGAAATTACGACTTTTTCCTTATGGGGAAAAAAAATATATTTGTTTATTTAAATTATTTAATAATTATTTTTAATATCATACAAATATAATATTCTAATTAAAAATATTAGGTGAGAAGTACCCTTTAATAATTTCAATTTTAAATGGTTAGTTTTGAAAAGTAATTTATTTATTTATGTAATAGTAATCAAATAATATTATATATATAATATATAATATATATATATAATATATAATATATATAGATATATATTAATTAGGAAAACAAAAAAAGTTAGTAAAATAATTTATTTATTATTAAATTATTTCTTAAATATTATTAATATTATATAAATAAATATTCCAATTAAAATTATAATATTTAAGTTTAAATATAACAGTTAAATATATAAATGTAATTAGGTAAATATATCAATAAATAAAATACATTTAATGGTTCGTAATTTATTTATTAATTATTTTATTAATAGCTATTAATAAAACATATATATATCTGTATATAATATTAGGTAATTAAGATAATAGATTGGATTAAAATAAATAAACTAATTTCAATATACTATTAGGTTGTTAAGTTAAAAGTTGAATATATAAAATATACTTAAAAGTTAAATATATATTACAAATTATAATTAGGTAAATAACTAAAATATTATAATGGTTGGTAATTTATTTATTTAACTAAATTGTTTATTAATCACTATATATATGTATATATATATTACAGTTATAATATCAGGTTCATTAAGATGAATAAAATAATTTTAGTGGTTAGCTTAAAAAGTTAATTTATTTAGACTACATCATAATATCGCTGATAATACTCCCAACAAAACAAAAAGATAAGAAAAAGAACAACACCCCATTCTTAAAAGGCAGACATTGCTTAGCTCCTCTAAAATGCCAACTCTATACTAAACAAGAGGAAAACAGACCAACAAAATAAATCAACCTCTAAGGGGAGGGAAAGGAAACCCTGAGACCTTAGAGATGAGGGAATGAGGAGGCTAGGAAGAGAGGGTTGGGATCGAGCAATTGCTAATCTTCCAGCGGTCATACCTATTAAGATTTTCCGGCCTTTCTCAATCTCGAGGGCCTCTCTAAATTTACAGTCGTGAAACTGCGCAACTTTAGCAATGACTTGAGCCTCTTCAATAGAGACATGATGCTTACTCTTCTCAGCATGCTTAGCCAGGGCTGAGGACTTGGCCCTTCCATGCCTTAAGTCTGTCGAATGCTCGATAATCCTTTGATTGATAGAGCGGCCCATCTCACCAATATATAGTGTCCCACAAGAACAAGGAATGACATAGATGCCCTTCATGTCTTTAGGGTCGATAGGATCTTTTACAGACTTAAGGGAGCCACGGATAGTATTAAGAGGCCTAAAAGTTGCGGGCACATAGTACTTGCTCAGAATCCTCGCAACCCTATCAGTGGTCCCTTGGATGTGAGGTAGGTTAACCCCCATGACATGATCTTTAGGATCTCTTTGGATTGAAGGCTTCTTCTTGGCCTTGAGGAAGGCTTTTTGACCCAGGTGTCTACTGTAACCATTCTTCACAGAGACATCTAGGAGATGAGCCTTCTCCGTTTCTAAGCTCTCTTCATCAAAAATTCTAACAGCACGGGTGGCAAGCGTGCTTAGAACCCCTAACTTCTGAGCGGGGAAATGATGGGAAGAAGCATGCAAATATTGATCAGTATGCGTATTTTTTCTAAACACCTGATGAGAAAAGGAACCATCCACATTCTTAGAGATGAGAACATCCAAGAATGGAAGACAACCATTGTCTTCTTTTTCCATCGTGAATTTAATGGCGGCGGACTGGTTGTTGAGATGACTGAAGAAAAGATCCAACTCATCAGGACCATGAGACCAGACAACACCAATGTCATCAACAAATCTTCTCGAAAGCTTTGGCAAGAGACGAGAGGAGGCAAAAGCCTTGGACTCAAAATCCTCCATAAAGAGATTAGCTACGACAAGGGATAAGGGGGAGCCCATTGAAACTCCGCAAGTCTGCTCATAGAATTCTCCCTAGAAGCTGAAAAAGGTGGAAGTAAGGCAAAGCTCAACCAACCAACCCGTATCAGGGTCGGTGAGCTTATTAATCACCTTCATGGCCTCATTGATGGGAATACAAGTGTAAAGAGAGACCACGTCGAAACTTACCAGAATGTCCTCGGGCTCAAGCTTAATTCTCTTAAGATCATCAATAAAAGAAGCCGAGTCTTTGATGAAGGACTCAATATGACCAACCAAGGGTCTCAACTTTACAGCGAGGAACTTGGCCAGGAGGTAAGTGGGACCACCGATGGTGTTGACAATGGGTCTCAAGGGGACCCCTTCCTTGTGGACCGTTGGAAGACCATAGATCCTAGCAGTAATGGGGTTTCCCTCAATAAGCTTCTGGGATAGAGGATTAGTGGAATTGCACGACTTGATCGCAAGAGAGACCACTCTAGAAACCCTTTTAAGGGGATTTTTAGAAAGTTTCTTATAGCTCCCACTATTACAAAGATGATCGAGCATCTTATTTCTGTAATCCTTTCTGTCTAGGAGGAGGGCAGCCCCACCTTTATCTGCTTTTAAGACCACGACGTCATGATTTCTGTTCAAGGTCTTCAGCGCCTCAAACTCAGCCTTGCTGATATTACTACGGGGAGGTTTAGCCCTCCTTAGGGCCACGACACAATCGTGCCTAATCGTGTCTTTAATCTTATCACGAAGGTTCTTAATGCCACATTCTACATCACAGATGATGTCTTCAACATGAATTTTCCTGGGCACTAAGGAAAAATTAAGACCTTTTCCTAAGAGACTAAAAACCGCAGGAGGAAAGGTAAAACTGGATAGATTGATCACTTCATTTTCCTAGATTATTTCTTCATGATGACATTTAGAAGCTAAGGTTTTTCATAAGTTTTATTGTTCCATTTAAACATAGGTAATGATATACTTGAAAGTTACTTAAGTTATTACAAATGATAAGTACCCAGATAGAACTTAGTTGGGGAGGAAAATACACCATCCAAAAACCACTTAGGATAGACATAAATGGCATACTATTAGCATATTTATAATATGGTACACTTTCATGAATTTCAATATAATTCATTGGGAATAGGTTTAATATTTGTAATTTCACCTCTTCATTTGGTTCATCAAACCTTGTGAAGAATTTGACATGTTGATTTGTATACTTGAAGCTTTACAATATCTATACAAGACCTAGTTTTATGCATTTTGTCTCCTATTGGATCCTTCACCAAATATCATAATGTGATATACAAAAATAAGATGTGAAATAATTGTTGAATATGAAATTTTTATTGATTTTATTTCAACTTTGTTCTTTGGATTTTATATTTACATGCTTATACCTTAAAATACTAATAAAAATAAAAAAAGGGAGATAAGGTACATCATTATGTGAGTTCCTTTAAGTAACTAAAAAAGTCAAGTTAATTAAATTGTAGCCTATGTGGGTTGCAGGATTTAATGCCAACCTCCCATCTGGGGTTCAAGCCTGATTGACATGATGCATGATACTGCTTTGTCATCTACCTTTGTATTGCTCCATTGAGATCCTTCTA
>APFE030313980.1:45372-57679 GCA_000404065.3 Pinus taeda | reverse complement strand
TATCCTCCCGCCGCCTTCTCTGTTATGCCATTTGTCTGATTGCCAGCGCCCTAGATCTACGGTGGGCGGGTCTATTCCCTTCTGAAATTGTCGATGATTAGTGTCCGGGAGATGGGCGTTTTCACCCTGCCACATCACCCTCCAGCGTCACCCTCCCACGTCACTTGCCATACTGGGTCCCACCGTTGATGTCATGCTGACGTCATTCGCCGAAAGAAAAGCGCGCAAAGGTGAAATCGATGCTTAGGAAGCCCGGAATGAAAATCAGAGGCAGTTTTCGATGCACGATTAGCGCTTAGTGCTAATCGCGCATCGCTAAGAAAAAATGGCCAAAATGGAAAGCCTCAGTCCAACGCAGATTTGCAATAGTTATTTTGCCCGAAAGAAAGTAGAAAGGAGTGAATTGACCAGTTAAAGAGTATCACAGGAGATGAAGCCAAATTTCACGTGAAAGAGTATCAGTGAAGCGGAAAAGAGTATCAGATCGACAATATCAAAGCAAGTGAACATTAAAAGCCTCCATCAAAGTCCAAGAATGTGGTGAAGCCACTTAAGACTCTCAAATCATAGTTAATGCACATCAAACCCACTCAAGAGCAGTGGAGTAGAGACCAATGCGCAGTTATGATAAACGGCCAGTGCATAACAGAAAAAAAAACACATTCCTACTCATTCTTTAGGCAGCTGCCCCAACGCAGCACTTAGATAAATATTTCATGCATTTACTTCAAGATAAGATAAATTAAAGAACTCATTTCCCTTAGATCTATTTAAGATCTGCTGTAGTAAATATTTCTTAGATATTTTCTCTATATATACGACCCTCTATAATGAGAAAAGAGGGGGAATGGCTAGTTACTGCACTCCAAGAGAGACTCGCTCTATATCTGATATGTTTTACTTAATCAAAGATTGTTGAAAGCCTGGAGAATGGACTGTTTGATGTATTTTTAATGTCTCTGAAGAGTGAGTGAGGGAAATCTTGTGCTGCTTCCTGAATCAATAAGTGTTCCTTACCTCTGTTATTTCAATTTCACATATGCTTAAGTCACAGAACAAAAGTTTGGTTTAGAATTTTCTTACCTGCACTCTATGCTCAGTTTCTATGGCTTCTTAATGTTTTCTTCTTGATTTAGGCACAAATATGGATTCCTTATGGCTCATATTTTCTCTATTTCACATATGAATGACCGTTATCTAGGAATTCTTAGCTGCTCCTAGGTAGAGCTCATTCATCTTCCTTCTACTAACTTGATTGAGAGATTCTTTGTTGCCTCTCATTTCTTAGCCTGCAATCCATCTTCATTTACCCCAGGTATTGTTTCATGAGCAACTACCTTGCCCCTTTTTCCTCTTGTGACCAAGAAAATGCACCAGCAGTCTTACTCCATGACTCCATGCCCAATGGTTTGAAACTTGTCACACTATTCATTGCCTCTCTACTTGAAAGCATCCTCTTTCCACCCAAACACAAACAAAACCCTATGAACCCAATAACTAGCCTAAAATCATCATCAACAAAGCTAAAATCATTAAGAGAGAGCCCTCTCTGGTTAAAGGTGGGCTAGAACCTGTAATCCAAAGATTGGTTTGTGGTTACCTCGGCCATATCCCTTTTAGGAGCTTAGGGACAACTTGAGTACTAATAGATTGCATGTGCTTTTTTGTCCTGATCATGGAATGTGTGCACTTCCCAAAAGTACATTCTTTGCATACATCTTTCTGCTCAAGTGCTCCTTTGGGGACGCTTGTGGTTTTTCTACTACATAATATTCAAGGTGCCATGATGCAAATCACCAAGTCTTCTATTCCATTGTTCATCGACATCATGGCTCTTCACCTTATCCACCTTTGTGATTAATGCAACAAAATCTTCCACATCTATTTTGTACATGTTCTTCACACGAGCCTCAATCTACTTCAGTTGTCCCATGCCTATGTGTCTAATGAATTCCTTTCCTTTGCTAACTATCACATCATAGCCAGAATCTTCCAAAACTGCAACATAGATGAGATTTTTCTTTAGGCCCAGAACAAACATGACATCCTTGAGCCTGAGGGGGGAACTTGACTCCCCCTGAAAGGTAAGTGTATCAATATCGATCACATTGTACCTTCAATTGTTCACCATTTTCATGTGAATTTGCAATTTTTTTTCATCTAGGTCACTGAAAAAATCTCTACACCCTTTCATGTGGAACGATGCACTTGAGTCCAAGTACCACACACTCCCCATC
This sequence comes from Pinus taeda, assembly GCA_000404065.3. Taxonomy (NCBI): domain Eukaryota; kingdom Viridiplantae; phylum Streptophyta; class Pinopsida; order Pinales; family Pinaceae; genus Pinus; species Pinus taeda. The sequence continues at coordinate 55,442 of APFE030313980.1, read as the reverse complement.
ATTGTGCTAGCCATGCATGCAATGAGGGGAAAGTCAAGATCGAAATGTGAAGGCAAGGATTCACCTTCCGCTCCCCTTGAGGTATTATTTCTTTCCTTTTTGTGTGGACAATTCATGGTATAATGCCCGAGTTCATGATAATGGAAGTATCTAATTTTGAAAAAATATTTCTTCTTGCCCCCTTTACTAGATTCTAGTTTGGATTGATATTTCTTCCCTTTTCCCTTCTTTGCCTTTCCATCCAATAAACATTTTTCTTCATCCTTGCCCTTGGATGAAGTCCCATCTATGGTATTTGTCCTTATTTCCTCCTGTAATAAATCAGAACATAAGCTCTCCCAAATCGGTAGTTTCTCCCTCCCGTTCACTGAATAGTGATAGCTATACCAGCTCTTGGGAAGGCCCACAAGGGCTAGGATAACCAAGTCTTCTTCAGGAACATTAACACCGACCCCACCAAGTTCATCATGAAATTGTGTGAACTTGCTTAGATATGCGGAGTAATGTCATTCTTCTACATCTTTATAATTTGAAGTTTATCCTTGATAACCAACTTCCTGTGGTCACTATTATTATCAAACAATTATGTTAGTGATTTCCACATTGCAAACAAAGTTTATTTTCTATGGAGATTTGAGACAATGTGATCCTATACTCCCTCTAATATCATTCTCCTCACCTTGGCTACACCTTTCTTCCATTGACAAAGGTTTTGGGTATTAGAATCTAGTGGTTTTGCAAATTTTGTCTTTATGTATTCCAGTAATCCATTGTCATCCAATAGTGCCTCCATGCAATCCTTCCATGCAACAAAATTAGAGGTGCTTTCCAAGTCATATTGTAGCCTTAGTCCATTGAAGGCCATCTTCTCAACTCTGAAGAAATCCAACTGCACTGAACTCCAAATTCGAGCCTCCTGAGAAACAACTTTGAAATTCCTGCTCTAATGTGAATCCTACTATGATACCATGTAGAAATTATGATGTAGATTTGCAACTTCTCATGAATTTTTAATCAAAATCACAAGACACAAACCTACTCTACTACTCCGCAGACATTAATTCTCAATTTAGAAAAAAATATAAGACATGCAATAAGAAATCATACACATGCAAATAGTATTTTTCCTGGGGAAAGCAACCCGATAAAAACCCCAATTCATTCTTGCATTAATCTAATGAATATAGATGTATTACAATTTCTTTTCTCAACTGAGCATAACTTGCAAGTGCATAACCTATCTCTCTATTCACTGAGAATCTTTGACCCAGACTAAGTCAATTTTTGCCTCTTCTTGAGCTCCTATTTTCTTGCGCAATTCCTTGAGAAATTAGGCCCCTATTATTTAGGAATTTCTCCAAAATGGATTGTGAAATTCCTCAGGTTGATCATCAAGTTGCATGAAACACTTGTACACTCCATATTAGTATACAACTAATGTTACACTACCTTGGAATCTCCACCTCAATTGGGTAACTCGAATTCTCTGTATGCACTAGTGTTATGGAACCAATTCACAAAATATAGATCAATGACTTAAAAATTATCCTCATCAAGCGGGAAACCTTATTTACATTACATAAATGAAAAATTATTGGGTGATACAAATGATAAGACCTCCTTGGTATATATAGGAGTCTAGGGGGTCAAAATATAATCAGAGGCTACATAATAATAATGTAAGGGAACAATAATAACAATAGTGGGCTTCTATGGGGGCACAAGAATAACAACATGGGGGATACATGGGAACAACAATAACCATAGGGGGCTATAATAACAATAATAATAAGTGGAATACACTACTATTATAGGGACATAACATTCCCCTCTCCTTCAAATAAGTGTTGTCCTCAACGCTTGAGTAGTTCCTAATACTTCTGTATAAAATTCTCATCCTCTTATGTGGAATCTTTAGTGGGCAAGTTCTTCCAGTTAATGAAATACTCTAAAATTAATCGATTTCGTAGCTATCAGGTTCTTCCTTCTGTGACTGCTTCAGGCTCAAATATAATTTTCCCTTCTTTGTCAAGTTTTGGCAACACTATTTGAACTGGGAGCTTGTCACTAATAACTTTATTTAAGCATGAACATGGAAAACTGGGTGTACTCAAGAATATGTAGGAAACTCCAATTTGTATTCCATAGTACCATTCTTTTGCAACACCTTATAAGGACCATATTACTTGGGTGATAATTTATTATCCTTCTTATATTTTTTGAGGTAAATTTGTTTGTATGGTTGTATCCATAAACATATCCAGTTATCTACATCAAAACGCCTTTCACTGTGATGTTAATCTTCTTGTTGTTTCATTCGATTCTACACTAGAGTGAGGTTATCATTTAAGAGTTTTAGAAATTGTTGTTGATGTTCGATGTGATCTTCCGTTGTTTGAACCATAGAATTTTATCTTAAATATGATGTGATGGATGGTGGATGATATCCATAAAGTGCCATAAATGGGATCATTTTTGTTGCAGTATGGAAGGAAGTGTTATACCACCATTCAGTTAGAGGTAACCACTTAACCCATTGTGTTAGTTTATAAGATACAAAGCAGTGAAGATATCCTTCCAAAAATTTGTTCACTATATTAGTTTTCCCATAAGATTGAGGATGATAAGATGAGCTATGAGCTAATTGAGTACCAAGACAGGAAAATAATTTCATCCAAAAATTTCCAGTGAAAATGGGATCTATGTCACTTACAATAATATTTGGGTTTCCATGTAGATTTTGAATTGTTTCCATAAATGCAATAGCAACAGTACTGGCTTTAAAAGGATGAGATAATGCACAAAAGTGTGCAGACTTGGTAAGTCTATCAAATACCATCATGATGACATTCTTTCCTTCAGACTTGGGTAAAGTGATAAAATCCATTTAGACCTCCTCCCAATGCTGACTTGGAATGGATAAAGGTTGTAATAGACCTGGGGTCTTAATTGTCTCAACTTTATTTTTTTGGAAAATCAAACATTTTTCCACAAAATTCTCAATATTAGATTTAAGTCCATCCCAAAAACAATCCTTCTTGACCCTTTCTTAAGTTTTTAAAAATCCCGAGTGCCCTCCTAAGGGGGAAGTGTGCAATTCCAAAAGCATATTTTGCTTTAGTTGGTAATTCTTACAAATATATAAGCGATCTTTGTACCATAAAGAATCATTTTTCCAGATAAATGTATCAAATATATTGGGATCTTGCTGCAACTTTTTAATGAGTGTCCACACCTCTTCGTTATTCTTCCATTCACCCCTTTCTTTGGTTATCCAATCAAGGTGGATAATAGAAATGGAACAAAGAAATGCTTCCCCATCCTCATCCTTTCTTGAGAGTGCATATGCAACAACATTTTGCTTCCCTTTTTCGTAGATTATTTTAAAGTCATAAACCAACATCTTTGTGACCCATTTTTGTTGCTCTTCTAAAAATAATATTTGCTCCAAAAAGTATCTAAGACTATCATGATCTATTTTTACCTTGAAGTGTCTTCCCATTAGGTAAGGTCTCCATTTTCTTAGTGCATGTAGTATTGCCAACATTTCCTTTTCATAACTAGGTTTGTGTAAATACCTTCCTTTGATTGGGTGACTTTCAAAAGCTATGGGTCTTCCTTCTTGCATTAAAATAACACCAATTCCATTTCCTGAGAGATCACATTCCACAATAAATGGTTTTGCGAAGTCTGGTGTAGCGAAGGCCGATGCTTGGCACATTGCCTCTTTAAGATGTTAAAAGGACTTAGTTTCTTTTGGAGTCCAAGAAAATGCATCTTTATTTAGTAACATTGTTAGAGGTGCTACTATTCTCCCATAATTCTTAACAAACTTGTGATAATACACTGTCAACCCAAGAAATTCTCAAAGACACTTTATTTTTGAGGGGATTTTCCATTCCTTAATGGATTTAATTTTGTTATGGTCTACTTTAACACCCTCATAAGATACAATATGACCTAAATATTCCACCTCCTATACTCCAAAGAAACATTTGGAGGTTTTTGCATATAATTGTTTCTCCTCTAATAGTTTGAGTACCCTGTCAACATGTTGAACATGATCCTTCCAAGATTTGTTGTAGATTAATATATCATAAAAAAATACTAACAAAAATTTTCTAAGGGTTTGAAAATGGAATTCATCAAACCTTGAAATGTGGAAGGTTCATTAGTAAGGCCAAAAGGCATGACCAAAAATTCATAATGAACCTCATGAGTTCTAAATGTTGTTTTCTAAATGTTGTCAGTGTTCATTCTAATTTGATGATATCATAAACGAAGATTCAATTTGGTGAAATAAATTGCTCCATGTAATTCATCCAACAATTCATCAATGACAGGAATGAGAAATTTATCTTTAATAGTGAGCTTTTTGAGCTCCCTATAATCCAAACACATACACCATGATCCATCCTTCTTGTGCACCAATAGTACTGGAGCAGAGAAAGAACTTTGACTAGGTTGAATTATACTAGCCTCTAGCATTTATGCAACCATACGTTCAATTTCACTCTTTTGGGCATAGGGATATATATAAGGTATCATGTTTGGAGGAACACTTCCTATAATTAAATGAATAGCATGATCATGATCACAAATGGGTGGGAGGCCTTTGAGAGTCTCAAATACGTTGGAATGAGTGTCCAAGACTTTTTTGATACTTGGAGAAATATATGATTTAGATGTTTGAACCTATGGTGAGCATAATTGTGAAATTATGTCCCATTGTTATTTCTTCAAAAGATTTGTCATGCCATTAGAGTTGACTATCTTTCTCAATTTCCCTGCGATACCCCTTAATTCAACTTCCTTTCCTTCCCAAAAAAAAATCAAGAAAATTTATGAAAATTAAAAGCTATCATCCCCAAATATAGTAACCATTGGACTCCAAGTACAACATCAACACAACCCATTGGAATAGAAAACATTATACTATTACATAAATATTCCCCCATGGTTAGCTATATATTATGGCACTTTCCAGAGAAATTTATAGTTCGTCCATTTGCAACCATCACTTGACACTCTGGTGCTGGATATAGGAAGGAATTCAATTCCTTGGCTATCTTACAATGAATAAAATTATGGGTACTACCTAAATCAATAAGCACTATTACCTTTTTCCTCTTGATATATCCTTCTATATTGAGAGTTTGAGTAGTGGAAATTCCTACTAATGCATTACAAGATATGGCCGGATTCATTTCTTCTTTCTCTAGGGTTGGTTCCTATTGTATATCCTCCTCTTTTGATGTTTCTTATTCCTTTTCTTCCTCCTCTTCACAATACATGTAGAATAATTTATTCTCAGCACACTTATGACCTTTAGTGTATTTGATATCACAACTCTAACAAATCCCTTTTGAAATTTTTTCCTCTAATTATTGTGGCATCAACCTTGTAGGTTATGGAAGGCTAGGAGCAACAACACTTCCATTTGTATAGTTGTGAGTGGTAGACTTCCATGTTGCCATAATTATGCTTTCAACTTTTCTTGCCACCCTGGATGCCTTATCCAATGAATCAGGTTCCCAAAGGTGAACCTATTGTTGGATTTTATCCTTCAAATTCCCTATGAAGACATCAATCCTATGCTCCTCTGGAATATCAATTACCCTAATATTAAATTTTTGGCAGTCCTCAATGTGCTCCGCTATTAACCCTTTTGTTTGAGATTTTCAATTGGCTAAAGAAAGTGTTTCTTTTTGTATCCTCATAATTTGCTATCATTTCCTTCGTAAAATTTACCATGTGACAAGTGGTTTACAAGAAAAAAACCATCGATACCATGCAAACTGATTGGGTTCTCAATATAAAGATGCAATGCATACAATTTGTGTGTGTTGCACATCATGGAGATCAAAATATTGCTCCATATGTAGTATCCATGTTAACAGATCCTTGCCATCAAAATTCATTATATCTATATTTGGAATGTGGTGGTTCTTAAACCCCACATTGGAGTCTCTAAAATCATAATTCATATTTTTTTGTCCTCATCATGATTTTCATGGATTACCTTGTCACCACTTGGAAGCCTTTCTTGCAACAACTTTGTCAACCCTTCCAACTTGACATTCATCATGTCCATGTCTAATTTAAAAACCTCCATGTTTCCTTTTATTTTTTCTTCTAAACCATCCATCTTAGATTGCAATTCATTTTTTGTTACTCTTTGTGAGAGATAAATTTCTTGCACTTGGTCTTGTAATTTTGATATATCATTTTGCACTTCTTCTTCTTCTTCATGCGTCATAGTAGAGTTTTTTGGTTGCTTACTAGGCATATCCATTTTTTTATTTCAATGAATTTTGGAATAAAACAATGATATATATGCTTCACTATGCCATTTGAACCAATTCAAACGAATTTGTCAAATAAAAGTTATGCAAAATTTAAAAAAAATACACACCTTTTTCTTGCTTTTTAGGATCTTGATATTGAAGTTGTTTTATCTCTGTAAATTTGGATCTCCAAGGTATCAATTTTGGTCTTGTAGTATCACTATAATTATTCTTTACAACCCCATAAGTTAGACAAAAATTGGATTCTTCAAGAAAGAGTTATTCCCAATAATCCATGATGACCTAATTATAGACTAGTTCAATAGAGAGAACTTGTATGGATTTCCACGTGTCACTATCTCAACTTTTGGCCCTGAAAATGATACATGAAAAATTAAAATCCATTTAATTTTAGTCACTTTTTACGAATTTTAAATCTTATTCTTGAATAGAAAGTTATGACTATTTTCCCTATGTCACTTGTTTGAGATGGAATTTTGGAGCCTGCAAAAACCCTAACTTCCTCGTATCATATCTCCGAAACTATAGCAAACCAATATTTGAAATTCATACACGAAGTTCACCAATATTTTAGCTATATGTAGTTTCAATTTCATATTCTTAAGCCTCATAGAAAAAACATTTTAGAAAAAATTCCAAGATGACCTATTTGAGGAAGGGAAACCATAGAATGCAAAGCTCTGATACCAAATGTTATGCAACCAACTCACAAAAGATAAATCAACAACTTAAAAATTATCCTCTTTGATGGGGAAACCTCCTTTAAATTACATAAATGAACAATTATTGGATGATAAAAATGATAAGACATCCTAAAAATATATAGGATTCTAAGGGTTCACAATATAGTCAGAGCCTATATAACAATCATAATGTAAGGGTGCAAGAATAACAATAGCGGGTTTCTATGGGGGAAAAACAATAAGAACATGGGGGGAACATGGGCATGGGAATACACTAGTATTATAGGGACATAAAACTAGCTATTTTGGGCTGATTGATCAGTTAACTAGATGATCTCTAAGTTTGATTGAAGTCCCTCTACACAACTGACCTTCCACTAGTTCCTCCAACTGTTGGAACTAGTGTAATTGAAAACAACTTGAGATAACTGAATTTGATTGCTACAACTTAGAAATTAAGCATTCTTAATTGAACTCTAACTCCTCCAACTCTAATTTATTGAGTAAACTAGGTGACACGAGTCATGTCATGCAAGCTAACTGCATCCAAGTTGTTTGCTGATGTGGAAATTAGAATTTTCTTAATTAAATCAAGGTAAAATCAAATTGAGAATTTATTGCTGCATTTTTCAACATGATTTGTAGGAAGAAAATAAGCAGTGGAAGGAGGATCACTTGATAAATTACTTTCCATTGCTGCTAGGGTTTCAACAATTATTTAAGAAATCAAGTTAGGAAATAAATCGTTTGCCAGGTATAACTAAAAAATCATCATCATTTAATACTTGGACTAACATTTATTTTCTGCAATAACTTCCTCAACAAATCTATATATCTATAACCCTATAGTTCCATGGAAAACTTATAACCCTCCCTTGATTCAATACACCACCTTATGGCCACAATGTCCCTATGTTAGGGTGGGCGGACCCACCTATGGTTTTGTGCATGATTTTCGCACATGTTTTTGGATGTGATGGTTTTCGGTCCATGGTATAGGATGCTTTGGCATATATAAATATGTATTATAGCATTTAAAGGAACATAATGAAAAATCAAGCTGGTAGTCCTAGTTTTGGGATCCAGGGGAAATCTCCATGTATATGTGTTTTATGTGTTATGCTCTCGCATTTTTTATTTTCTGTGTTTTAGAATTCATATGCAGGTAATTTCTGTACGGGGTTAAAACCTACATTTGGTATCAGAGCAGTTTTGGCTTCAAGGGGATGCCTTTATTACTGAGGGGTTTCACTCGGGCTTGTGGTAGACCCTATTCAGTGGGAGATCTGCGAGATCGATTCTGGTGGTGAAAGAAGATGGCGAGTAGTGGAAAGATAGAGATCAAGAAATTTAAAGGTCGGAGTTTTGAGTTGTGGAAACTCAAGATGGAGGATCTGTTGGTGGATAAAGATCAGTGGATCATGGTAGATCTGGGTACTAAACCAATGAGAGTGTCTGATGAAGAATGGAAGAAGTTGGATTGGAAGAGAAAGAGCACAATACAATTGTGTGTCCCAAATTTAGTATTGTTGAATGTATCAGGGGAAGCTACGGTGAAGGTTTTGTGGGACAAGTTAGGGACTTTGTACTAATCTATGTCTTTGGTGAATAAACTATTCCTTTGGAAAAAGTTATATAACCTGAGGTTGAAAGATGGAGACTCGGTGACAGAGCATCTAAGTGAATTTAATACTATCGTAAGTCAGTTAGGATCTGTTGATATTAAAATTGTAGATGAAGATAAGTGCATTAGTTTGTTGTGTTCTCTACTAGATTCGTGGGATAGTTTGGCTATTGCAATAGGTAGTGTTAGAGTCAGTCTGGTTAGTCCTCCGTCAGAGATCAAAACTCTTTATGAATTTCATTTTTAGGAGTCCCGCTTCATTCACTCAACTACATTCTGCTAGGGGCATGCCATAATCTAACGAAAAAGGTCATGCTAGTCACTTCCCCTCATGTCTGGCTCCTGCTGGCTTAGGTCTTTTGTCAATGATCACTAAAGTCCATGATAGTCAAGGTCTGGTCCTTTAATGGACAAAAGTCATTTTCGATCATTAGGTCTAGGGATGAATCAATTTGGTCTTCAACCATGTCCAATAAAGCCATGCAGGCCAGAGTGAGGCCCTTACAAAGTTATATTTCAGAGAGTTTTATCGTCATGTGGATAGACTTCGACTCTTCTTCAAAAACTCTATTTTGAAGAAAAGTCAAACAGTGTCATTTGGGATAAAATTTTCAAAAAATTCGTCAGTTGATTTCTTCAGGTGCAGTCATGGTTTCCATGGCCAAATGCCCTATCATGAAATCCCTGCAAAGAGTGCCAAAAATTTCATCATTTGAGCTAAAATTTCAAAGGGAAAAGTGAAATTCAGTATTGCTTTAAGTTAGTGAAAAAGTGTCAAAACATAACATTAGCAAAATGGGTTTTTGAAGAGGAAAAAATTAAACCCATGAATTCAAAGCCTTTATATACAAGTTTCCACCAAAATCAAAGTCATTGTGATAATCAAGGTTATTGAGAAACATAGCAAGGTGTTTGAGAGGAAAAGTACGTGTTTGGAGTGAAGTTGGAGGCAGTTTCCAGGAGTGTGGCGCACACAGAGCCACCCCACAGTGTAAATTTTCAATGGGCACGGCGCACACCCACAAAGGGCCGAAATCATGCCAAATTTCCTTAAATTGCTTGTGACACCCTCAAATTGATAGGTAGGCTCTATATCACGGCTTACTCATCAAATTGTATGAATGATATGGTGGTTCTTGGCTATATTTAATTGCCACAAAACTCATAAAACTAACCACTCAAAAAAAAACATCAAAACTATGGTGGCTAAGGTTGCAAAATTGTGGTGTTAGTGCCAAGGTTCCATTTTCACTCCTCATTTTTCCCTTGCATTCCATTTTTCCCTATCCCCCTTTCTCATTTTTCCTATTATCCCTACCCTAAAACACTACCAAACCCTATTCCCTATCCCCTCCTCTTATTTGTCAACATAACACCCCAAAACCCTACTTTATCAAAACCCCAAAACCCTACCTTATCAAATACCCAAACCCCCTACATATCCCTAAACAAACT
>APFE030313980.1:3470-21839 GCA_000404065.3 Pinus taeda | reverse complement strand
AGTGTGGTATAGCACGGCAGAAGACTACTCCATATACACCTCAGCAAAATGGAGTCACGGAAAGAATGAACAAGACGTTCATGGAAAGGGCAAGAAGCATGCTCAGTGGTGCCGGGTTAGGACAGGAATTCTGGGCAGAGGCGGTGGATACTGCATGTTACTGGTCAACAGGTCACCTTCATCAGCGTTGGAGGATAAGACTCCACAAGAAGTATGGACTGGTAAGAAACCCTCTCTTTCACATCTGAGGGTATTTGGATGTGATGCATATGTACATGTTCCAAAGGAGAAACGAACCAAGTTGTATAGTAAATCTGCAAAGTGCATCTTTATTGGGTATAAGGATGGTTTAAAGGGTTATAAGTTTTGGAACCCAGTCATGCGGAAGGTTGTGTACAACCAAGATGTGGTGTTCAGAGAGGTAAAATATGTTATTAAACATGAAGTCCAACCAAAGGAACCTGAGAAGATAGAGTTTGAGCTTAAGGAGGTAGAATCAGACTCTATAGCAGAGGAGGAATCAGAAGATGAAGAGCCACAAACTCCAGCTGTGAGAAGATTAGTTTGAGAAAGAAGGCAGCCAGAAAGGTATAGTCCATCTGCTTTCTGTTCAAATTTGCTTTGTCTGTTATTGATGATGATCCCAGAACTACGAAGGAAGCAGTGGATTCAGAGGATGGAAAACTCTGGAAAGAGGCCACAGTTGATGAAATGGCATCTTTGCACAAAAAATAGGCTTGGGATCTAGTGGAGTTGCTGACTAGAAGGAAACCCATTGGCAGCAAATGGGTGTTCAAGAAGAAGACAAATGCAGAAGGAAAGGTGGAGAAATACAAAGCTCAGTTGGTAGCAAAAGGTTATTCCCAGGTGCCAGGAATTGATTTTGATGATATTTTTTCTCCCATTGCCAAAGTAACTTCTATTAGATTACTTTTATCTGTTGTTGTTGCTTTTGATTTTGAGGTAGAATAGATGGATGTGAAGACATCATTTCTTCATGGGGATCTGGAAGAGGAAATATACATGAAGAAACCTAAAGGATTTGCAGTGAAGGGTAAGAAAGCACTGGTATGCAAGTTAAAGAAGTCTCTGTATGGGTTAAAACAATCACCAAGTGCGTGGTATTAGAAATTTGACACATTTATACGAGGACTTGGCTTCACCAGAAGAAAAGTAGATCATTGTGTGTATTTTAAATTAATTGGTGACCATATTATTTATCTGGTCTTGTATGTGGAAGATATGTTGCTAGTAGGAAATGAAAAAGAAATTATCCAGGATTTGAAGACCCATTTGTCCTCCAAATTTGACATGAAAGATCTTGGTGTTGCAAACTATATTTTGGGCATGGAAATTAAAAGAGATCGGGTAAAGAGGAAGCTTTGGTTAAACTAGAGGAAGTATATTGAGACAATACTATAGAGGTTTAATGTGTAGGAGAGTAAACCGGTGAAGGTTCCTATTCCTGTAGGTGTGAGGTTATCTGTTGAATAGTTTCCCAAGGCACAAGAAGAGGAAGAGGACATGTCCCGTGTTCCATATGCAAGTGAAGTTGGTAGCCTGATGTATGCAATGGTCTGTAATAGACCAGAGATTTTACATGTAGTGGGAGTATTGAGCATGTTTATGTCAAAACCAGGGAAGGAGCACTAGATAGCAGTGAAGCGGGTTTTCAGGTATTTGCATGGCACTAGTGATTATGGTTTGTGCTACTAACGAAGATCAGGATTGAACAAAATGTTGGATATTCATGGCTTTGTTGATGCAGTCTGGGCTGGAGATCTAGATCAGAGAAGATATACAAGTGGGTATGTGTTTAACCTATTTGGAGGTGTAGTCAGTTGGATGAGTAAGAAACAATTTGTAGTGGCACTATCAACTACAGAGGAAGAATACATGGTAGCCACTCATGCAAGTAAGGAAGCAGTTTGGTTGCAGATATTGTGTTCAAGTATGGGGTTAGTACAGGGAGCTATAAGGATAGACTGTGACAGCCAAAGTGAAATTTTCTTGGCAAAGAACCCCGCATATCATTCAAAGACAAAGCACATTGTTGTTCAGTATCACTTTGTGAGGTATATGATAGAAGACAAAAGCGTGTTGCTGGTAAAGGTGGACACTTTGAAGAATACTGCAGATGATTTAACAAAATCTATGAGCTCTAAAATGTTCTCTTTGTGTAGAGATACAATGGGTGTTTCAGGGCTAGAAAAATGACTAAGCTCTCTTGTGGCCCCCGGTGGAAAGAACACAACAAGTGGGAGAATGTTGGGTTGTGTTATATTCTTTCCATGACTAGTTCATATAGTTAACCGAGGGGTTAGAGGGGGGGCGGAGCCCCCTTTCATTGCGTCGATTGCATAGCATGGGGAGGGGTCACTGGGGGTTTGAGGTAGCACCCTTGAAAAATTTGGTTTTGGACCCTATGTTAGGATAGGCAGACCCACCTATAGTTTTGTCTATGATTTTCGCACATGTTTTTGGACGCGATGGTTTTTGGTCCATGGTATTGGATGCTTCGACATGTATAAATATGTATTACAACATTGAAAGGAACATAATGAAAAATCAAGCTGGTAGTCCCAATTTTGGGATCCAGGGGAAAACTTTGTGTATATGTGTTTTATGTGTTATGCTCTCGCATTATTTATTTTATGTGTTTTAGAATTCGTATGTAGGTAATTTCTATACGGGGTTAAAACCTACATCCCTAATCCAAATATTTCCGCAACCTCAAGGATGGCTTGGAGTCTCCTCTCTAGGGAAATTTCCCATGCAAACTCCATTACCTAAGCCATAACAACTACAATTCTTGTCTAATTAACCATTATGTTATCCTTCTCTATGGTCCCAACCATTTGTGCAAGAAAACACTAATTCAACCAATTAAGTTGCACATCAATTTAAAACATCTATTTTTCCTACTCACTCCCCTGTCGAATGTAGTGTCATATCTTTTAGAGAGGGGAGAGGAGTGAATTAAAAAACTTAGCCTATTACCACACATCATTTACCTAGGGAAGAAACTTTAACTCATGAACAATATCAAGTGAAGAACCCTAGAATTTCCCTTAACCATCCTGCTCAATTTAAAGAGAGCAAATCTAAAGCTCTAGAAGAATTGTACAAGTTGGAGAACCATGAATATTTGGGTCCTATTGAAGCCTGGTTCCAAACAATCATCAACACACCCCATTCCCTCATCATTCGACAGGTATTGGTTCCATATCTTTTAAGAAGTTGGTTTCTCATACTCCTGTATGTGTTCAAGTTTACATTTTGAAATTTAGTGTGCGTATGTTTTGTATTTTGTTACACACATGGTTACGTTGGAAGTACTCCTACAATTGAAGCGGATATTCCTCCCTATAAATTAGGGTAGGGTAGTATAATAACAATAAATGAAAATTCCATTTGAAATAAAATTGTCACAACACAACTCTTGAAACTGTAATTCCCTAAGTCACAACTATTGAAATTTTTGTTGTTATGCACTCTTATGGTGAGTCTTGTCAGAAGCAATTCACTATTAATACCTCATATCTTGTAAAGTGACATTGATCATTAATTGAGTGGTTCTTCTTCATATTGTTTGGTCATCCATGCAATCACTTAGGGGGATTAATCATTGTTGTGCTTAACAATTTCCATTCACAAGCCAAAACCTTAACCTTGGCGTAGTCATTCTAACAAGTTGTTGTGCAAGGAATCTTTTCAAGTTTCTCTTAGAAGGTATTGTTGAAAAACCTCCTATGGTGGGCCACTTCTGTAGAACCCTAATGAGCTCTCATGAGAACCCTGACATGATTAACTTGAGGAATCTTTCAGTCATTATTTGAGATGCTTTATTTAAAATTAATATTTAGTAGATCAATACCAACTAGTGAATATTAGTCATTAAAAACTTTTCATGCCATCCTGTGCTCTTAAGGACTAGATTTGCCTCCCCAACTATTAAGTAACCTATTTAAGGTTAATCATAATAAGAGTTTATTTTAACATAAACATATTAATTGAAGGATAATATGTCTCATTAAGAGCTGACCTACCGTGATCATGGGTCCTAATGAGAATGACATTACCACTACTGGTAACCAAGCCAGTGTAATGGAATTCAATTGAAAATCTAGAAGACAAGAGGCCTCATCACAAGCCGACTTGTTCATTCTTGTCAGTTCTTATGAATGACATTTTTGTGAGTTGGTTACCAAGCCAAGATAATGGTCTTTGATTAATTTCTAAACAAATTTAAATGACTCTGAATCTATATCTAATAGATGTGACAGTGACATTTCATTGGATTAAAAGGAAACTCTGTTGATGTTATAGACACCTGCTAGCATCAATGGCCATGCCTATGGTATTAAAGTTAATATTATACCATGATTTACTTGGTCATCTTTGTCTTTCGCTTAACTCATTTTCATATGTCTTTGAGTAATGTCAGCCTTGAAATTGTTGTATTTAATGCATCATTTTACCCATGAGACACCCTACTTGTTCCCTTGTTTTACCAGTTTATGAACTTGTAAATTCTTCTGATGCAATAGTTAATATTTATGCTTGATTTGTATTTTATCTAAATAACACCTTTGTTATATGCATTTTTTAGGACTAATGTTCATTAAAATGTTGTTAATGTATATTGTCTTGTTCCTGCATTGCATAAAGGTCCTACACCAAGTATGTGGACCACTTCATCATCCAAGCTTGCCACAAATGAAAATTTTAGCTAGAAGTATGAGCAATTGTTCAAGACTATTTTGGAGTGATTTGACAGTCAAAAGTGCAGTTATCATTCATTGATCTATTCTTGCACTAGTCCTCGGTTCCTACACCAATTTGGGGCTTTCATACATTGGTAAGTTTTTGGGAAAAATCGAAGATGTTTTTTGTCCAAAATGATTCTTTAACACTTCCACATGAGTCAAAATGCACCCAGATCATATGGATGGATTTCTAGAAATTAATTAATGCTACAACCCAAAAATTCGCATAAGTTTTCAAATTGCCAACTTTCTCCTCATTTTCTGTGCAGATGAAGTTGAATCTCAAAATTCCAAAGCACAAGTTTTGTTTAAAATATGGAAAATTAGGCTTCCTCCAAACAAATTTCCAAAATTCGTTATGGTTTGAGAATTACACAGGGTTCTTTGAGGCAATTTTGTAAAAAGTGTCGTTTTTCCAAAATTCTAAGATCATGCCCCAAAATTGTGAAAAAATGGAAATTATGGGTCAAATACATGTCTCCTTGACCAGATATTGGTTGTACTAGACTTCTTTTGGATGGGAAGTTTTTATGACCCCCTCTCATTCAGTTTGTGCTTGGTTTGGCTTGTTCAAAGCTTGTCATGTAATTGTAAATTTTATAAAAGCCAAATCATGGCTCTATAAGAGGGACACCAAACCATTATTTGTAATCTCATGTCATTGAGCTAAGTGTTGGGGGATCTAACCCTGATCCTTTGATGAATTTGAATTAGACTATTGAAGCTTGTGATGTATTAAATATTGATGTTTCATTAATAAATTAGGAATGTTAGGTTCAACTTATTCTTGTGTTTTACCTTGTGTTGATTGTTCAAGCTTTGTAGTTAATCTTATTTTTATAGGGGAATGAGATGGTTGGCTAGGACCTAACCAACCTAACTCATTATCCCTTAGTGAGTTCACTAACTGTGTGTGTTTTATCTTGTATTTATTATTGTGGTGTGTAATATTGCGTGTTATTTTGTATAATCAACAACACAATATATATGTGATTAATTTGTTATGTTAATGTGTGGGAAGTGACATTTCTGGTTTGCATCAGTTTAGATCTAGACAATAGATTTGAACATTCTAAATATTTGCAAACATTGATAAAGAAACTTGGTTTTCTAAGTTATATTGATTTATATCTAGAGTTTATATGTGTTGTTTGCAGACTTGTAATGAAAGAGTATGCATTGGCTTTTCATTATCTTAGATATGAGAAGTTACATTTGTATTTTGAAGCATTTAAACCCTGTTATGTTTAGATCTTCCTCCAAAGGTAAATGGTAACTAAAATTTCAATCTTCCTTTTTGATTGTGTATCGTTTTATGAAAACACTATTCAGAATTGAAAGCATATGAAGGTTTAAGCTTACTATCAAGTGGTTTTATTGAGTTAAGGTTGTGATTTAAGGTTGTATGTTGTGCAGACATTGGAGTGGGTTTCTTTCATGATATTGTCTATTTTGATTAAATTATTACCATAAATATATGATGATCCTTAATGTTTCAAAGTTATAACATTTTTCTTTGGTAGGGATGGCCTTTAAAAGCCTTTCCATTTTTGGGAATAGGTAGAACAAGGTTGCTTTGGCCTTATTCCAAATATATTCATGCTTTGAAATAATTTTAACCCTAAGGACCTGAGACTTGTGGGTTTAATTGCATGTTGTTTTTTAGTGCAATAACACAACAATGGAGTGCAATAACAAAGTCCCCTGCATACTCCTTTTCTGTTGGAAATCCCAAATAACTTAGTGATTCTTCTTTGATTTGAAAACCACTAGTATTAATTATAGAACATGTTGTGCACTGAGACTTGGTTATGGTTATTTTATTTTCTCGTTATGGATGCACAATAGAAGGCTACATAGTGCTTTTGTGCTTAAATCGTTTGGTTTGTTCCTAAGTCAGGGTAAATATTTTCCGATGCCTTGAGTGCATTTGTGAGAAGCCTTGAATTTTGTAGTTGTTACCTTCATAGCACAAGATTTGATTGACTATTAAGACTTTCTAGTGTCTTTTATATAATTTCTTTAAGATTCATTCAAAAGGGGGTTGGATTATTTATTTGCTTGGTTTCAGTTTGAGCAAGGTTATTTTTACTTTCATGTTTCATGAATGATTTGAAGCACATTAGAACAATAATATTTTCATCATACAATGATTAGAAGGTGAGTGGTAAATTAGATTACAGTGCAAATTGTGTTCAATATAGGAACATGGTTGATTGGGAAGTGAAGATTTACCCAGTGTAGGAATGATTGTAGATTTGTTTGATTTATTTTAAGCACTCTTTTGAACTAAACATGTTGATACCTATGTTATTTTGATAATTTTGATAATTTATCTAGTTTGCAATATTAGTTTTCTTGATAAGTAAATGAGTGAAGTAGTTAGTGTCTAGATTGATCAGGGTATTTGTTTTTCTTTTAATAAATTTGCCAAACCTAGTATAGGAATTTATATATTGTTTTGAAGAACTTGGAAGATTGCTATTGTATGGATTAAGGAGTGATTTTATTTTATCTTTTTTCAATTGCTAATAACTACGGTTTGTTCACAATTATTCATAGATTGCAAGATTTGTGTTTATGATTTCATTTCTAAAGATTGCTTTTGAGTGCAGGATTAGAAAAGGGATTAACTAGTGCAGGACTCCTAAGGTGTGAGAAGTTTATTGACAAGTTCAAGTTGTTGGAGTCTTTCTCTAGAATTTCTAGTGTTGTGTCATGAAGTCCAAAACCCCAGATTGAAATTAAATGTTGGTCCATTTATATACCCTATACTACACCCAACAACCTTTATTCTCTTAATTCATTTTGAATTCTTTATCGTTTCCTCTGTACTATTAAATCTTCACCTTTCATATTAAATACTATCATTAATCTAGAAAATTGAAACACTTTTAAATGATTTTTCCAAATTAATTTGGGGAAAAATATCAATTGTAATATGTCGAAGGTCACCCCCTCTACTCCAAGGGGTCAACTTGGGACCTAAAACATGGAGGTCATATTAACCTCCATTGTGTGCCCTAATAAACATCCTTAACATGGTCAATTTAGGGAAAAAAATCCTTTTCAATGCCTTGTCGAGGAGAAAATTTAAAATGATTCTTTTCCCTGGGAAATAATAGATGATTAAGCCTATGACCTAGTGGTGAATAGGAACATAACATCACAAACATGGTAATTTTAATGAAAATATTTGTTTTTTAAATTTTCACCTAGCAACTCAATTTTATTTGTATTATTTGTATTGCATCAATGATTATTTCTTGGGTATATTCACTATTTTCTCCTCTTAATTTTCTAAAATATTTGGTTATCCTAATGCTAATCCTGACATGGACATATGGGATAACTATATTCCTTGATTTCAAGAACATACCACTGACAAACCTACTCAACATTTGATTGAATTCCATGATTGCATCCATAAAATTGGAATTTACCATGATGATGTACTCATGAAATTATTCATGATGTATTTGGAAGAAGATGTCAGACAATGATACATGAACCTTCCTCATGCCATCATCTCTTCGTTGAGAGATTTTCATTTTGTATTTCATACTTGTTATAAAAGGATGCATCCTGCTGAATTACTCCTTGAAGATTGTTGCAATTTGTATTAAAATTGTGATAATGTTGTTATAGGTTTTCAAGGAAGTAAACATTATGTTAGTGATGAATCATTTGAAGTTTTAATTTTGCATGATGAATATAAACTTGACAATTTTAAGGAAACTTATTTATCCTCTCTTGATCTACGAACTGAATGTTTAACTAAACATGGCACAATAATATCTAAATTTGATTACCAAGAACATCCTTCTATTCTAACATAACATCAAGAAGTACATATATGTCCTGAAGAATCTCAAAAACTTTTAACTACTTTTGAATTTGGTTAATATTTATTCCATTTTCTTGATCACAATAGCATTGATAACGATGAAGAGTGCAAGTTTGAATAAGAAATTTCATCTAAGACACTTGGTCAGGAAGAATCAAAGTTATACATTCTTGAATATGCACATCAACAATCTGTTGGAAAAAATACTGAGAGGGGGGGTGAATGGATATTATCAAGTCAATTATTTTTCAATTCATAAACAGATTTGTATACGCTACTTAGGTTAGTGAAACCAGTGTATATACGCAACTTCAGTTAATGAAACTAGCGTATAACTTACAGACTTATAATTTAATTATTCTTTAGATGTTGATCTTTAATCTGTGTGTCAGAACCATATAAACATTAACCAGGAATAGAAAAATAGTGTAGACAGTCACACACAAGAACACTAGATATAAGGTGGAAACCCAATGTGGGTGAAAACTACCTGCTACAATTCATCTCTATCTTCGTTCAATTAGAAACTTCTTTTTACAATGATTCTATACTGGTGCAGACTTATACCAGTACGTAGGCTCAACCTTTAGAAGGATACAACCTTCTCTTGTTCTCCAGCTTCTCTTGGAAGGGAGCTACAACCCCCTTAGCTCTTGTACTAGCTGAGGTACTAGTACGTAGGTGTTGACCTACAGAAGACTACAACCTTCTCTTTTCTTCTAGGGACCATGTTTCATAAATTTTCAGACTGGATCCATTAATCAAACATCAAGTATATCTGCATCAACCAATCTTCTTTGTACAACCCAATACGGAATCAAACAATTACTTCTATGAATGTTGTAACCAATTAATAATAGTGACGAGACACCAATCTTGAACCCAGAATACTACAACAATAAACCAAAGTAGCTAAAGCATATTTTATGAGACGTATGCAACTTCACAATGAGGAACCTGCATGCACACGCTTCTGTATAAAGGCAAACTTGCGTACGCTTCTTTGAATTACTGAAACAAAGTATATACACGACTTCACTGCGCTGAACCTGCATACAAATCTATGAAGGATAGTTTTTCCTTTTCAAGTATTCAAGCATTAATTATACCCAGATTATCAGATTCATAGATCAACTCATGCATCAAATATAATAGATCAGAATCACACAAAGATACTACTATTCAAGTCTTGAGATTTGACCCTTCAATAGAACTTATCTCTATTGTAACGCTCAGGTTCCTCCTTGATTCAGATGCAGCTATGCACCATCAATCACCAGAATTCCAGATCTCACTCCTTATAAGATATTCAACACTTAAGTCAATACCCTTGCCAAATGATCTCTTCCTTTTTATAGTCTTGGCCTTACTCAAACCATGGCCCAAAACCATAGATAACTAATAGTAAGACCCAATACCTGGGTTCAATATTTCGGATGCAATACCAAGGTCCAAAACCATAGGTCCAATTACCATGGACCCAAAAAAAATCTTTCCCACATGTACGTGCTTTTCTATGCATGAAAGTGCATGCATACGTATACACGACTTTTTATCATCAATACTGCGTATATACACGATCTGGTTAAAATGAACATGTGTATATGAAGTTTTCTTCCATTCTGAGAGCTTGAACAATGATCTGCCACCTGAGTATGTTGCCATCAAGGACAACACCTGTGTCATAATGCCAACAATCTCCCCCTTTGGACTTGATGGCAACCTTCCAACATTCAAATTCATTTCTCCCCCTTTGACATCAAGGGAAAAGGGTTATGCTCCCCCTAAGTACATGTTGAAACCTATGCTCTGTTATGTTGTCCATGCTCCCCCTGACTGTAGTTTGCAGCAAATGGTCTATAAGAGAGAAAATGACTCTATACATCATAAGCGACCTTCCTGTCACCAAAGAATCATACATGCATCCATCTCCAAAACAAATGGGGATATACCAATATTGACTCATCCATCCAACCAAGTGGGGATACATCAGTAGTTTACACAAGATAAAACAAGAACATTACATCATCCATCCCAGGCATAGTGGGAAAACCAAGATAGGTCCTTACATGACCTTGATAAGAAAAGAAATACATGACATAGAGACAAAATATTTACAGCAAGACTATGATAGTTATCAACAATTAATATCAGCAACATCTATCAATCATTATTCAGAGTAGCAACCATGATCTCCCTCTTCACCTGTTCCACCTAAAACGACACAACTGTGAATTTGAACCAAGATCTTGTAAGATAATGCCAACAATGCATTATTAGAATATATGCTCCCCCTGAACCTGTGCCAAAAGGTCTCTGATAGACCCATATCAGACTCTTTTCATCCAGATCCTGGCCCACTGTTTGTCTTTAAACCAACATATATGTGATTGTATCTTCATAAACTGGTGTATGTACATGGATCCTCCTCATGAAACTCGCGTACACCCACTTTTCTCTAAAACAGCCAAGATTCAACAACAAGATGATGCATCAAATACCCCCAGCTTCTATCTGAGGTATTCAAATGTCTCCTTGGGCAGTGGTTTGGTGAGTATATCAGCAACTTGTTCCTTAGAGGGAACATACTCCAATTTGACCTTTTGTTCAAGCACTTGTTCCTAGAGAAAATGATACTTAATAGGTATGTGCTTAGTCTTTAAATGCATGATAGAATTCTTTGAAATATTGATTGCACTTGTATTATCACAAAATATGGAGATAGGTGGAGTACAAGTGATTTGAAAATCTTGTAAAGTTTGCATCATCCAAAGGAGTTGTGTGCAGCAAGATGCAGCAACCACATATTCTGCTTCAGCTATGGATAAAGAAATTGAACTTTGTTTCTTGCTGAACCAAGATACTAATCTAGAACCCATAAAGAATGCACCACCACTAGTTCTTTTTCTGTCATCCACACTTCCTGCCCAATCTGAATCTGTATATGCATGAAGTGTGAGATTTGCATCTCTAGGATACAATAAACCATAGTTTTGTGTTCCTTGAAGATATTTGAAAATCCTCTTAACTGCCCGAAGGTGTGCTTCCTTTGGATTTGCTTGAAATCTTCCAACTATTCCCACTGCATGCATGATGTCTAGCCGATTACCTGTCAGATAGAGCAGACTACCAATTATGGATCTATAGGTTGGTTGATGTATTGTTACTGATTCATCATTAGCACTGAGGCTGCATCTTGTTACCATAGGGGTACATACAGGTTTCAAATCTTCCATGCCATATTTCTTCAAGATCTGTTTGAGGTACTTGGTTTGTGATAAGAAGATACCGCCTTTATTTTTTTGGATTTGTAAACCAAGAAAGTATGTTAGCTCACCAAGCAAGGACATTTCAAATTCTTTCTGCATCACCAAAGAAAAGTTTTGACTCATAGCTTCTTCATTGCTACAAAATATGATATCATCAACATACACAACAAGTATTAGCAATTTATCATTATCAATTTTTATATATAGATTGCTATCTGTTGATCCTTTTGAGAAACCTTGTTGATGAAGGTATTTTTCCAGATGATATTACCAAGCCCTTGGAGCCTGTTTAAGACCATAGAGTGCCTTCTTAAGTCTACATACAAGTTTTGGATCATTTCCAAGGATGAATCCATTTGGTTTCTCAATATATACTTCTTCTTCTAAGTCCCCATTTAAAAAGGCAGATTTCACATCCATTTGAAATACTTTGAACTTTTGAAAGCTAGAAAGAGCAAGGAACATTCTTGTGGCCTATAGTCTAGCAACTGGAGCAAAAGTTTCTTCAAAGTCTATACCTTCTTGTTGTGCATACCCTTTACAAACAAGTCTGGCCTTGTTTCTAATGACTTCTCCATTTTCATTCAACTTATTTTTGAATATCCATTTTGTCCCTATGACATTCTTATCTTTTGGTCTAGGAACCAACTCCTAAGTGTTATTCTTTTCAATCTGCTCAAGTTCTTCATCCATGGCCTTGACCCAAGATTCGTCTTTGCATGCTTCTCTTATATTTTTTAGTTTGGTGGAGGAGAGAAATGCTAGATAGCTTGAAGCTTTAGAAATACTTCTTCTTGTTTGTACACCCGCCTTCTTCTATCCCAAAATTTGAGTCTCTGGATGGTTCTTCTGGACATACCTGGATGGAGTCTTTTCTTCTATCCTTATCTGTTCTTCTGGTGCCTCATGGGTTTCTTCTTCATCATGACTATGATTTGATGTTGAAGGATAGTCCTCATCATCTTCGAAATCTTCAGATTCTACTTGCTTAGGAATGTTTCCTTCTTCATCAACCACTACATCAGTACTTTCAACAATTTTTCCAAGTCTTTTATTGTAACACTTATATGCTTTACTATGGGGAGAGTACCCAAGGAGAATCCCTTCATCTTCTTTAGGTTCAAACTTGCCAAGATTTTCATCAATCCTTTTGATATAGCATTTGCTTCCAAAAATTTTGAAGTACTTTACCGTGGGAGTCTTACCATACCAAAGTTCATGAGGAGTCTGAGTGTTGTTTACTCAGACATTTGTCTTGTTGAGAATAGTAACTGCAGCAAATGTGGCTTCACCCCATAAGGTTGCGGGAGTTCCAGACTCATCAAGCATAGCATGAGCCATTTGTTGAACGGTTCTATTCATCCTTTCCACTACTCCATTTTGCTGAGGAGTCATTGCAGCAAAGAATTCCCTTCTTGTTCCATGTTCTTCACAAAAATCGAAAAATTCATCTGAGGTAAATTCTCCTCCTTGATCAGACCTGAGGCATTTGATTCTGCAATCTGATTCGTTTTCAACCAGAGCTTTGAATGCTTTTAACTTTTTGAAAGCTTCATATTTATACTTCATAAGTCCTATCAACACATCCTTGAAAAGTCGTCAATGAACAATATGAAGTACTCTTCTCCTCGAGGTGACCTCTTCCTAGTTGGACCACATATATCAGTATGGACAAGTTCAAGTGGCCTACTAGCTGATCCTTCCTTCTCAAGGAGATTAGTTCTGGTTTTCTTACCAAACTGACATGATTTTCATATTGTATTTTCTGGAATTCTAATGTTAGGGAGATCACGACCCGCTTGATATTTGCATGTTTTCCTTATCTGGGAGAAGCTTAGATGCCCCAATCTTCTATGCCATAGCCAGTGTTCATCATTCTTGCTTAGATAACATTATTGTTGTCCTCCCTTGAGTACATATAAGTTATTTGTAGTTCTTATGCCTTTGATCAATGTTTTTCCTGTATCAAGCTCACGAAAAATACATCCATTTGACCGAAATATTACCTTAGTTCCTTGATCACACATTTGACTGACACTCAATAGGTTATGCTTTAAGCCATCGACATACATAACATTTCCAACTTTGACCTTCTCCTTCAAATGACCAGAGCCTTTACCTTTTATGAATGCAGGGGTGTCATTTCCAAATGAGACCTTCTTTTCCTTTTCTAAGGCACTATATGACTAAAGTTTTTCTTTATCACCTATCATATGTTTTGAGCATCCATTGTTGATGTACCATTGATTTTCCTGTCCTTCTGCATATAAGGTTATCCCACATCTTTCTGGTTGTGGTTCTTTCTTTCTCCATGTTTTGGGAGTCAATGAATCTTGCTCCTTCTGAGTTGTTTGTCGAAACCTACTCCTGCATTCAGAATATCCATGACCGAAGTTGTTACAAATAGAACATTCCATTTCATTCTCAAGAGTAGAAAAGTTATTGTAGGTCCTTTTCATGATCCCAATCATACTACTTTATTTTTGAGCTTCTCTAGTCATGATGGTCTTGTAGGCAATACATTGAGCAGCTTTGTGACCAAATTTATGACAAGAGAAACATTGGCCATTGAAGAAATTCCTTCGATTATCAAACCTACCGACCAAATGATTGTAATTTCCATTGACATCCATTCCTGAGGCAAATTGAGAATGATTTACCTGTGGTTGGTTGAAGCTTATGTTCATCCTTGAAGTAGATTGCCCTCGATTTACTTGGTAATATTTGTTCATTCTTGAAGAAAATGGTCCCCGATTTACCTGGTGATCTGCACTATGCTTTTGCTATTGATTGTCAACCTGTTCACTTCTCCTTGCTGCATCAAGATAACTTTTGGAGGTGGATGGCTTCTGTTCTTGCTTCTGTGCTTGAGATGCTTCTTCCGAATATCCAAGGCTTGTCTTGATTAGAGGAGAAGCTACACTTTGATAATCACATCTAAAGTTTCAGATCCTTTAGCAAATCTAAGATTAAGGGCTTTTGTTTTCTCAATTTCTTTTCTAAGTCCCACAATTTCACATTCTAACTTTTCATTGTGTTTATCTCTTTCAACAAGTTGGAATGTCAGAGTATCTATAATCATATTATTTTCCTCTAGATAGATTTTAAGTTTAGAAATTTCTTCATAAAGACCTTCTTCATTTATAGCATCCAAGAAATCATCATCTTCAAAAGCCATGAAGAGTCTATCATCATTACCTTGTTCATCTTCATCACTATTTGAACGTCCATCACTATCTTCATGAGTATAATAGCTCTTCTTACTTACATTATGTTTTATGTTCCATCTAACTGGTTCCTTACCTTTATCTTTATGAGGACACTTGGCAGCATAGTGACCAACTCTTCCACAAGCAAAGCATTTGAAAGGCAACTTACCTCTGAATCTTCCAGTTCCCCGTTGACGGTTCTTGACAAAATTTGCTTCTTCCTCTTCTTCTGACATATGTCTTGACTCATTGTAATCTCCTTTTCCTGAGGCTTTTAATGCAACTTCTCTCTTGTTTGATGGTCCCCCTTTTCTCATTTCATAAGTAGTTAGGATTTTGTGCAGATGTGACATGGTAATGCTTTGTAGATTATGCTTTTCTTCTATGGCAAAAACTTTTGAATCAAACTTAGGAGACAAAGATCTTAGAACCTTTTCAACCAAAACAACTTCTTTTAATTCTTCACCCAAGTTTTTCATACAATTAACAATCTCATCTATACATAGGAAATAGTTAGCCACGCTTTCATCATTGTGCATTGTGATATCTTCATATTGAATTCTGAGAGATTGTAGTTTTGCTTGTTTTACCTGTTCATCTCCTTCATAGCTCAGAATGATCTTGTTCCATACTTATTTAGTGGTTTTGAGCTGCATAACCTTGATGAATTCTGCTTGAGATAGACTCCCTAATAGAGTATTGACAGCCTTAGCATTTGTTTCATACTGCTTTTTACAAGCCGTATCTATATGAGTTGTTGATGGAAATGTGTATCCTGTTTCTATGATATCCCAGACTTCTATACCAAGAGATTGAAGATAGGATGTGATTCTTATCTTCCAATAGACGAAGTTTCTCCCATCAAAAATTGGTGGCCTGATTGATGCCTCCTTTTCGTAGTTGCTCATGATGATAGATCTTCCTTCAAGCGATAAAGCTTCTTCTAAAGGACCTGCTCTGATACCAATTGTTGGAAATAATAATAAGAGGGCGGGTGAATCAATATTATCAGGTCAATTATTTTTCAATTCATAAACAAATTTGTATATGCTACTTAGGTTAGTGAAACCAACATATATATGCAACTTCAGTTAAGGAAACTAGCGTATAACTTACAGACTTATAATTTAATTATTCTTCAGATGTTGATCTTTAATCTGTGTGTCAGAACCATATAAACATTAACCGAGAACAGAAATATAGTGTAGACAGTCACACACAAGAACACAAGATATAAGGTAGAAACCCAATGTGGGTGAAAATCACTTGCTGCAATTCGTCTCTATCTTCTTTCAATTAGAAACTTATTTTTACAATGATTCGATACTGGTGCAGACTTATACTAGTATGCAGGCTACAACCTGCAGAAGGCTATAACTTTCTCTCGTTCTCCAGCTTCTCCTAGAAGGGAGCTACAACCCCCTTAGATCTTGTACTAGCTGAGGTACTAGTACATAGGTGTTGACCTACATAAGGCTACAACCTTCTCTTTTCTTCCAGGGACCATGTTTCATAAATTTTCAGCCTGGATCCATTAATCAAACATCAAGTATATCTGCATCAACCAATCTTCTTTGTACAACCCAATACTTAATCAAACAATTACTTCTCTGAATGTTGTAACGAGTTAATAAAAGTGACCAGACACCAATCTTGAACCCAGAATACTGCAACAATAAACCAAAGTAGCTAAAGCATATTTTATGAGATGTACACAACTTCACAATGAGGATCCTGTGTACACACGCTTCTGTATAAAGGAAAACATGCGTATACGCTTCTTTGAGCTACTGAAACAATGTATATACGTGCCTTCGCTGCGCCGAACCTGCGTACAGATCTATGAAGGTGTTGAAGGCCTCGAAAATCGAGTCAACAACAAGGGGGATACCCACCCAGTCCGGACCTTGGTTGGCAGCTCCTTATCCGTTTGGTATAGCGGGTCCGACTGGGGATATGGGACCAATTTCCCTATTCAGTGTGTGCGTGTGTGAGAAAGATGGGTATTTATATTCTAAATGGAATACTTCTATCCTAATTCTAATCTAATGTTATGCTATTGTATTCTAACAAACAGAAAAAATCAAAATTTATGCTAACCCGGGTTGTGATCTTTCTTCTATGAGATCTAAAAAGATTTCAAACAATAACTAGTAATAAAGATCATTCAGCTATTATAAGAAAAGAATTCAAAAAGGGTGTTAGAGTCGGTCTAGTAGCCCTCCATCAGCGATCAAAGCTCTTTGCATTTGCATAGGTAGGTGTCTCATCAGTGTCATTTTTTGCATCCCATTAGGCATGCCATAACCCTGATGGAGGAGCTGGTGTATTTTTCCCCCTCTTGGCATTGCTGGACCAAAGTCATTTCAGTCATTAAAATCTTTCAAGATTTTCTTGTCTTGTCTTGGGGTCAAATTCCTAGGTCTAGGGTTTTGGTCAAGTTTGTCTTCAAGGTCATGTCTTCGAAGGTCAATAAATGTTCAGCAAGCCAGAGGGATGATTTTAAAGGTGTTTCTTCGCAAATTCCTATCTTGTACAGTTAATTTTCACCTTGGATTTAAAAACTCTGTTTTTAAAGCCAAGGTCATTTTTCAAATTTTTTGTAAAAAATGATGAAATTTCAAAAAACTTCCAAGGACAGCATGTAACCCTGACTCCCTTGCCAAGATCCCTCAGATGATATCCCTGCAAAAAGAATCGAGCAATAACATTAAATGAGTCAATTTCAGGACAAAGGAAACCAAAAAAGTCAAGTTTTAAAAATATCAAAGGAAAAATATTAGAAAGTGGGTTGTGACATGAAATTTATTAAAAGAAAGGCTATAAAGGCTCTATTTCCCTCCATCAAGCTTCATTGTGCATCCAAGTGATAGAGAAATCAGTTGCAAGAGCGTTTGAGTGAATTCGGTGAGTTTGGGAGAGGAGCGACCCGTCGAGACTAGTGTGTGACCCATCAAGCGAGCGCGACCCGTCAGGGCACCTCCTCCAGTGCAAATTTTATACGGGCGCGACCCATCAGGCACGCGAGACCTGTTGGGCAGTGCACGCGACCGATTAGCATTCCCTCTATACAAAATTGCCAGCAAGCTGCTAAGGAACCACGAGTTGCTAAATTTTGCAAAGTAGGCCCTCAATCATAAAAAATTATTGCTTGCTACAGTTCAAGAAGATCATGATTGTATTTTTAAAGGTCTTCATTTTGCAAGTAAAAGTCTCCATTGTGCTTTTGGGCTTGAAGTTGTCAAAATTGCTAGGGTTTATTATGTTGTTTTGAG